>JASDQU010033338.1:8545-21916 GCA_032191745.1 Picea mariana | reverse complement strand
TTAGTATATCATGATCATATAAACATAAACAACATCACATCAAGTACACATTACACCAGAATTTATGTGGAAACCGAAATGAGAGAAAACCACAAAATTATTTCTTATATATCAAAGAATACATTCATTTAAAGCACCAAATTCCCAACTCTCCAGCTGTAATTGGAAGGATGCTACAACCCCCTATTTATAGGATCCAACTTGAATTCTATGGTTCCAACCAGAAGGAGGCTACAACCCCCTGATTCTCAGGCTCCAATTCGAAGGAATCTCCAACTCCCTGATTCTCCAGCTCCAACTGGAAGGAGACTAAAACCCCCTTTACTTTCCCTGTCCTACTGCCATGAAATATAAATGTATACCAATTGTCACTACCACAACCAGTGCCACTGTCACTGCCACTGTCACTGCCACTGTCACTACCATTGTCACTATCACTGCCACTGTCACTGTCACTTCCACTGTCACTATCACTGCCACTGTCACTGTCACTGTCATTATCACTGCCACTATCACATCAACCTGTAACCTATCAACCTGTGACTGTATCAAACCTGTCACTGATCAACCTATCTAGTTTCTCACTGTCACTAATACTCAACCATATCCTCTCACATGGATCATATACCAAGTACACCTTTCAATTGGATGTCCTGCATAACTAACACATGCCTCTACAAAGCATATACCAAGATCACCAACATACCATAAGAATATATGTGTCTCAACCATGTACCAAATAATGTACCAAACCATCAACCTATACCATACCAAGCATCAGCCGTGTACCATAATCTGTACCACAACAAGTGCTTCAACCATGCACCAACACCTATACCAAACCATGCATCAAACATGCATCAACACCTGTACCAAACTGTGCATCAACCATGCACCATAACCTATACCATATGCCTCAACCATCATCCATGTACATCAACACCATACCAAGTACCAATCATATACCATACCATGTATCAACCAGGTACATCAACACATGTACCATACCATGTACCATAAATTTATCTCAACCATATACCATATCACTCAATCATCCCATACACCATGTACCATTGGATATATCAAGAAAGTACCATCAAAGATGTATGTCAACAAAGTACCAAAAAACCAACATCATATACCAAGTATATGCATAAACCATGCACCTAATATGTGCCTCCAACATGTGCCAATGCCTCAACAATATACCAAAGACTTTCCTCAAGCATGCACCATAACATCATCAACATGTAACCCCCAAAACATGAATATAAATATAATTGTAATTTTGTAATAGACCTGGCGTATTTGATCAAATACTTGTGGACCTTCCTCAACTTCAATAACAAGAGAATATAATCTTCATCAAACTTTACCTTAGTCCCACGAGACTAGTTTTGGATTAGTCACAAACCCTAAATTTCAACAAGCATAACTCCATACATGTAATGAATAAAGGTCCAAAACTTCTACCCAGTAGTATTCAATATCTTCTCTAGAATTCCTCCAATTTCCATTGCTTGGAACATCCCATAAAAAGGATTTATAACAAAAATGGCAGACCTTGCTGAATTCTGGCTTATTCTAGAGAGCAAACTTGTAGAGCATGCTAGGCATATAATATTTGACATCTAGATCTGAAAATCATAAAAAACGTACTATGGAATATACTATATCCAATTCATTTGGTCACACCGAATTTGGATCCTCTATGAATAATTTATGGTTGTTTTACCCAAAACAACTATTAGAGACTAGTTTCCAGACTAGCCCAAAACCCTATTTTCCACAGAGTGTATCTTAGAAAACACTACGACCCAAATGATGAAATTTTCACCACATTTACCTTGCATGTCTTCTCAACCTCCTCCAAGTTTCACTATTTTCATCATTCTAGAAAAACAATTATGGCAAAAATGGTAAGATGACCTGTAAATAACATACCTTACAACACATCCTCACAAGACTTCATCCTCCCTTGGAATTTCTCCCCTTTTCACTTCATCTTCCCTCTGAAATTCACCTCAGATCTCCTTGGTTACCTCAGATAATAATCACTTTCTCACTTAGACAGATATTCAATAAACTTGTGTGTAGAAATGAGAGGCTCTTGATGTGTATTTATACTTTTCCAAGTGACTTCTTTACTTTTTAGGGCTGACTTTTAACTTCTTGTTTACAACTGTTTTACCCCTTTTACTCATTTTGGGGTCAACAAATAACTTCTTGTTGCAACCATTTATGGTATTATTAACCATATTTTGGGGCTTATTAACCACTTCATGGATTCCAACTTCATGACCTCATAAATCCTCAATCATGAGGAACCACGTGGCGTACCACCTATCGCTAACATGGTATGACAAGGACTATCCATCCATGAGTGTCTTACCTACATGTACACTATCCTTCATGCCCATATTCCTCAACCAAGTTAGGGTCCCATAACCACACCTATGAGGATTCATGAAGACTTCATCAAATGCACCCATCACATCTAATGAAAACTAACTATCTGCCAATGACAACTAACTCACCATCAATCTCAACCACATCTCTAGGGATTCCAAGCTTCTCCAAGAGTTGAAATCAATCTCCAGGGGTTGAAATCAATGAAAACCAACTTTCTAAACCAAATTTCCAACAATATCCCCCTTTGGCATTGATGGAAACACAAACATTGATGGTAATACTGATACTCTAACACTCATGCTCCCCCTGTGACCATGGATCCTCATCAATGTTTCTCACTCTCCCCCTTTGACATCAATGGAAAAGGGTCTTTCTCCTTGGGTATTCTCCCCCTATATTCATGCATCTATTCTTTCTTTCTATTTTCATTCCTTTGTTCTTTCTCTTCTCTTTTTTCATCATGGGAAAAAGGATAACTCCCCATGTCAATATGTCTCTCCCTGTCTGTATTCTACTCATCTTCCTTTATAGATCTCTTTATTTGATGATAGCTCTTCCCTTGACTTCTCTATAAGATGTCGTGATCAATGTAGGGATACATGTAAGTGTTTCATTTCCTCTCTTCCATTGTTTTATAATTGTCCATTGGCGCTTCCTGTTGTAATTTACTGAAATACATAAAAATCATTCATTACTTGATTTCTTCAGATGTTCAATTTACCATACATGTTCAATGATTTATTTCTGACATTATAACTTCCACTGGAGATTCCAATTGTTAATTCATTGTTATGCATATTCTTTTAACCATGTCTTCTATACCTTATAAGCATCTCACAAGTCCATCTTTGTCCATATGTCACAAACTGTCCATAACTCTGCTACTCCACTGTCCACAATGTTGACCCACCTATCACTGTACTATTAGGAAGGCTTCTTTGTTGTAATTGATTATCACATATTCATGTTCTTCAAACTGAATCAAATGTTTCCATTGGTCTTCTCTATCTACAAACCATACTCTATATGTCTGGAAAAACTTGTATTCAATGTATCGTTGCCTGAATGCATGCATGGAATATTTCTTCTCAATCGATCAATCTATAATTTTGTACTTCTGCCATCGGAACACTTTGAATATGCCTTTGCAATTTATTCACATTGCTCAAAGGGTGGTTATTTGATTTGTATATTTACTGCATAAACTCCCCCTATTCAACATTCATAATGCTAGAAGTCTCCAAGCAGGATGGCTCAGAACAATGGAGGAATATGGCCTAATGTGGAGTAATATTCCTCTCCCTCTGTAGACTCATCATCTTCCTTAACTATGACTTCTTCCCTTTTTCCTATGGATTATTTATGATCTTGCACTACAATTATTGAGAGTACAACTTCTTGGACATGTTCATTCTCTTCTTATATTTTCTCTCATACTACTGTGAATCCTGCAATCCCTGGGACTTGTTCTTTATTTATTTGCTCTTCTTGTATTTATTTTCTTCTCCAAACCTTCATGTATCTGACATTGATGTTTTATTTCATGGAGGGCCCTATCATGCTTCTACAATTCTGAGATATGTGACCATAATCATGACATTTGTAAAATTCAATTTTATGTGGGGCCACATAAGTATCACTTCTTCCATATGCTCTGTAATCTACAACCTATGTACAAAGTTAGTACAATTAAAACAATAACCATAAAATAAATTGTGATACCTATGAGTGAATGATATTATTTGTGATGTAGTCCTTCTGAATTCATTCCTTGGTTGATCGTGATCTTCTCTTGTAACATACCCATCCACCCACAGTATAGCCACTCTACTTCAAAACTTGCTTCTGAACTGATTTCGAATTCTGATAAATTTTAAATTAACAAAGAGGCATGAAATATTCACATGCACAGATTCAAGATTCATGCTACAACATAAAATAAATGAATATAATTCCATAAGAAACAATAACCAATGAGCATGCACATTGTAAGCATGAATCCCAAATATAATAAGTAATACAAAACGAAAATAAATATACAGGTAGATGAAACCATGACAGAGAGTACTTATCTTTAATGAAACGAATCGCCAACTGGCTACAGATCAAGGACGTTCCACCCAACCGTAGACATTTTTGTTCCAAGTGTCAACAATAATGTCACCCCTAAGCCAGAGTTATGAATCCACGAGGATGGTTCCAGGGTGTCACTCAGCTTCCCAAACTAGTCAAAAATCAATCTCTCATAGGCTTCTCAACACACACAACAATCCAAAGTACACAGAATCTCTTCTATCTAGCTTGCACAACCAAAGAGAATGGACCCCCTTCTATGCCACACAATCCCTCAGGTTGTCCACCTCATTCTAGGGCTCCAATGCATCTCGTCACGAATATTCATGCTGGGACTCTCAATATTCTTATCTGTGAGAAAAACTGAACACATGCCAATGCATCTTAGACATGAAAACATTAATTCATGGCTGGAATACACCAATAATCGTTACAACCAAAAAAACCATGGCTCCTTTGAAACAATTTTGTTTTCTTTCCCAAGACAATATCAGAATGAATGAGGAATGAGGAGTGGGTGAAAGATTGGATGGAGAGAGAGAAAATATGAAAGGTGTGAACCATGAACATTGAATGAGTGAATGAGTGAACCCCCAAACATACCAAAGATGGGTTTATATATATTTCTTGGAATTGAATGACCACATGGCATCCCCCCAAGAAGCTTATGTAATTGATATTCTCCATTAAAACAAAAATGGGAAAATAAAATACAAAACAAATACTTATCCCCTCAAGCCCCCTCTCTTGTAGAATCATATCCCACTATAACTCTTTTCCTTGTTTGTCTAGCAACCAGTGATGTATTTGTTATTAATAATGATCAAACCACTACATTTCCTAGGCACACTGACCTTTTTAATTGTTTGGTTGCTATGGACTTTCATAAATTAAAAAAATACATTATTTAATATGGGGACTCAAAACTGGGGTATTACATTCCCCTCCCCCTTATTTTGGCATTGCCTTCAGTGCATATACAAAAAAAAAAATCAAAATTTCAAAATTTATTCAAAAATTTAAAGGTACTCTTCCTGCATGGCACCTTCATGCTCCCAAGTATCATCTTCAGGACTGTAGCAGGTCCATTGAACTTTTACTAGCTCTATAAATCGATTTCTTAGTATTTTGAATTTTTTGTCCAATATGCACACTTGCTGGACTTGGAATTCTCCCTTTGTCTCTACCTGAATCAGATGTCAATAAATAACATGGTTAGGATCATGTACATATTTTTTTAGCAAAGAGACATGAAATAAAATATGAAAATTCATGGAAGCAGGAAATGCAAGCGTGTATGCAACTGGCCCTATTCTATCCAATATCTCAAATGGACCACAAAATCTGGTTGCTATCTTTGTACAACTGCCCAACTTCAATGAGCTCTTCTTGGGCTTCACTTTCAAAAGAACATGCTCTCTGTTGGGCCCTTCATTTGAAGAATATAAAGAAGAAACAATCCAAGCTGGAAATGGAAGCAACTTGGAACCATAAGGCAAGAAAGAACAACAAGCCAATCCAAAGACCACGGGAGAACCGAAGACTTGAATCGGGGTGAGTCAAGAATTGTGGTTGAAGCCTATTGGGACCTTCATTTTGATGGATAGAAGTTGCACACGTCATATTGTAGCTTCATTTTTGTAAAAATAAGTTGTGCAAGTTGTCAAGGAGCTGGACAATAGACTAAAGAAATAAACAGAAAGCAGTTGGAAGGACAACGTAACATCAATTTTGAGGAAATAATTTGCAACAAGATCAAGAAGAAGAGAGAACTCTCGGGTTCTCAACCAACAAACCTAAATATCAAATTATATATATGAGACTGATATGATTGTAAAAGGTCATCGTTGTTGTTGTTGTTGAGCTAGAGTGTTGTTGTTAGGCTGGAGTGTTGGGTTGGAATTATTATTGTTCTTGCTATTGTTAGTATTGTTGTTGTAACGAGAGTCACTGTTGTAATGATCCATACTGTTAGCATAGTTGAGTTTGTAGATCTGGGTAAGAACCATACTATCAATGTATCAGAGTTTGTATAAATCTATATTTAAAGGAGTAACATATTGTAACATTATCTCATATTTGATGAGGAGCATCCTCTGACTACTTGTGTATGAGAATCAAACTGTGAGAAGAACCTGATATGTTAATATAATTGGAGGCCCAAATTTTGGATATATATTGTGTATTTAGTCTTCTGAATGTATTGAATGTTGATATGTATTATATTTATGTCTGATACACTTCGATTGCTTCATTATGAATGGAAGTGAAACCATGTTCTCTTTATTTTTATTTAGGATATGTTCAGAACTGTTATAGGCTTAATCTATCTCACGTAAGACTAATATGAATATTGATAACTCAGAGGTCTATCTAAGTATTCTCCTTACCCTTCCCTCTCTTTCTTGTCTCGGTTTTTCTTTAGGTGAAACTTCTTCCCTCTCAGGAAGATGAAAATTCCAGTGCTCTGGACTACTTCGGTACATTTTGTTGGTAACTTAAGAAGGACCCTGGTCTGATCATGTTTATGCCAACAAAATGGTTCCATTTTTGGGACACGTGTTTTAAAAGGGAACCTATGAGGAGAATTGTTCCATGGATACATAGATCTGAGATTCGACAATGGTGTGAAATAAATTTTTATTCCTTTATATGGAAGGAAGTGGAGTTGCAAGGTAAAACAGAGAGGGATACAAGAGATTCTGTCTTTTATTCAGAAAGATCGAGAAACCAGTATGAGATATTCTTGGTAAAATTCCTGAAAGAACTATTAAATTGGATAGATCGGCTCCAAGAAGCTCCAGAATTACAATAACATGTCAAGAAGATCTATACTTGGGATATAGAGAAGATCACAACAGTTCATCAGTTGGATCACCAGATCACGCGAGAAATTGATTTCTGGGTTAATACAACTTTAGAGGGATATATCATTGAATTCACGGTTGAGAATCACCATCTTTTTCATGAGCAGAAGAAAGTTTCAAGAAAGGTACATGCAATAGGATATTGAGGGAAATTCCATTGTGGATCAAAGAATTCTTGATGGAGGAGGGGATGATACCTATTCCCTCGACTGAGATGGAAGCCTAAACACCTATGCTTGGGGTAGGGTGATTTTTGGGTATGATCATGACCTGAGAAGGGGAAAGGGTTCTTTGATAGATAGGGGAATATTAATAAACAAATGAAAGAAATGAGAGAGCCTTAAGGAGAGCCACCATTGTTAGGAAGTGGTGGCATGGAAAGGTAAAGAAAGCAACGAAGCAGTCTGAGGTGTTGCAGAAAGAAATCAGATCAAGAGGAATAGATAAAAGAAAGAAGGAAGAGTTGAGTAAGGTAAGAAGACAAGAAAGATTGGCCAGTCTAGTATTACAATAGAGAGAAGTGCAGAGAGGAAGGAATCCCCATATGGGTGGACGAGAGGAAGATTATGGAGAACCAAGGGAAGACGAAGCAGGTTTGGATCTTGTAGGAGATTAAGAAGGTTCAACCCTGATATCAAGAACCATTGGGAATCAAGTAGATAAGGCTACTCCAGAGGAAGAAAATGAGACCCCCAAATCAAAGAAACCCGTCTAGAAGTCAGTGGAACCAACCCCAAATCACCCATCCCCCAGGTGTCCTCCATACTCGTGGTGCATTCTACAATGTCTACTTATGTCAGTTGTATTTCGTCCCATCCAGTTAGTCAGAATCAATATGTAAGTGTAAACATCGGGAGGATATTGGGATCCCCAGGAATCTCGCAACCAAGACCATTAGGTTGCATTCTAATAGGAGCAGTGAGATCCATAATGGCTAGAAATATGGGAGAATCAATCACCCGATACCTAGAATTATGGGGTAAAGGGGACGAAGATATAGAGAAACACGGGTTCTTATGTGAGGCCATCTGGAGATCCATAGGGACTCTCAATGCAAAAACATTAGTAGAGTTTCAGACTACCTTGAGGGGTCATGCTCTTAAATGGTATATGAAGGCTATTGAACCAAGGGTGCAAGGAAAAGCATTCACCCTTGGTCAAGTGCATTTGAAGTTCATCGCCAAATTCAAACTACCTCATTGAGAGCAATAAGCTCTCTCTGAGTTGTGGGAGATTCAACAAATGGAAGGAGAATCTGCTTGTAAGTACAACCATAAATTTAAATATGCTATTGGGAGTCTAGCACATCCAATTCACGAAGATCACCAGAGGGAATGGTACATCCAAGGATTACTACCTCTGAAGAGAATTAATTTAACACAACAATGGATAGCCACATTAACAGATGCCTTGGAACATTCGTTGAAGATCAAATCCATGGCAGCTTATCCAGAGAATCTAAGGATGACCATGCTTCCTGTAGATGCAAATTTGTCACAAATCCATTGACAAATATCGACGCTAACAGAAAATAATCAAGAATTAACCACACCATGACCAAGACGACCTCAGGTTTGGTGTACAGGATGCTACACAAAAGTGCATCTTCAAAATGAATGTCCACACATGAGGGGAATGGGAATTCATCACAATCTGACGAGACCCTCTTCAGGACCAATGGGAGGAGTTGCATAATTATCTGTGACTCCGCCATTGCATACACCGAGTCTATACAATACCTTCCCAAGCACTCAAACCTATCAGACAACTAAGTATTATGAGATTTTTCAAACACATGGGCATGCGTCAAGGAAGTGTCCTATTATGCAGAAGTATATGACTATTCCCAATCCAATACATTGTGAATTCTGTGCATCTACGACCCATGCTACAAATCAATGTAGAGCGTTGGACACACTTGCTGATAGATTAGACCAGACAACATTCAAAGTAAATGAAACCCCCCAAGGACCTGTAAGAGGCTAGGGAGGTGGGGTTGGAGGAGGATTCGAAGGAGGAAGAAATGGAGGTAGAGGGCCAATAATGTTACAAATGAAATGAACAAGGTCACTTGGCCAGAGACTACCCTCATCCAAGACAACCATGGTTCTCTCACTGCAGGAAAAATGGCCACGCAACTAAAGACTTCCCATAAATGATCATGAAATGGGAAGATCAGGTTTGTCAACGAGGAGATATGATGCAGGAGCATCGTAAGCAACCAACCAAGCAAGCAACGTAAAAGGTGGAAGACAGCTGGGAAAGCACCAGTGCATGTTTTTGAAATGTTTTGAAAAATTAATGAAGCGGATATTAATGTGATAGCTGGGGAAGCATACTTACATTTATATATTAGATGTTGTAAACATATCTTGAGCACTACTCTCATCTATAGAATGTAAAGGCATTTATATGTAATTAATGAAAGTAGGTAGATTTGAGTTCATAGATTAGACAGTTTAGAGAGTAGGAGGGAAAACGGATATAGACACCCTCACCCTTGTATCATTGTAACATTATGATCATTAGAACAGAGGAAGAGATTTTTCATAAGCTATTGAGTTGTAGTAGAGAACTGTAGAGAAGAACCCGTGTACAGGAGCACTTGAGTTAATATATGAAGCTTTGACTCAATTTTCATGGTGTTATGATGCTTACTATTTACATTTGTTGAATGGTATGCTTACAGTTGTTTTGTTCTCTCTGTTTATGAAAATGTTTCAATGCTGTGTTGAATGTGTGATTTCATGTTAAGTATATGAATTCTAAGAGAGGAGAAGAATGTGTTTCAATTGTTTCTCATCATGAGAGTTCCTGCCAGGAGTGCAGTGAAATGTCTGCAAAGTGTGCGTTGACAAGAGTCTGAGTTTTATCTCAGAAAGCTTAGGAGAGATACCATTGTTCTCATACCAGTAGTAGTGTAGGTGAAGCACAAAGTCGTGCAATGTGTGCCCAGGCTAGTTGAAACCTTAAAAAGTTATCAACTAAGAGGAAGGTGGAAGGACTGTTGTTGCAAAGAGTGCATAGAGTCGAGGACTCAAATAACCAGAGGTTATTTGAAAGATTACTGCAAGGAGTGCGAGTAGGATCTCTCTGGGAGACTTAAGTTCACAAGTGGAATCTCAGGAGGGTTAGTACCTTTGAAGAGTTCAAAGGAAGACAAGGAGTGAAATCATTGTGCAGAAGTTAAGTTTAGTGGAAGGACACCAAGTCAATTTGGCCAGTGATTCTTGAAGAGGGAATCAGATGGTCAAAATTCTTTGAGGAGAACCCACAAAATCACGTCAACTGTTGGATCCCGTAGATCTGTGAGAAGGTTAAGGCTGAGTGCCTTTCAGCATTCTGAAAGCTCAGGAGGAGAAACGACCATTGAATGAGAAGCATCAGGAGCCGTTGATCTTGCACTCGAAATCTGCTATTTTGGGTTTCAGAGTTTGGAGTGGCAAGTGATTTTGGAGTCAATGTATCACAAACTCACGGTACGAAAAATCATTCTAGCCGTTGGATCAGGGGAGGTTCACAACCATTGATCCCCTTTGAAGTGGAATCTAGGAATCTCGATATTTTTGGGTTCGGCATACCGGGAATCCTGACGACGAGGAGTCGGGACACGGTGGAGTGAAAATCCTGAAGTCATGAAACGCAATAGGACTTTGGTGTGGGATTTTGACGCATCGGGTTTTGGGTTTTCGGAAGTCAAGAGGTAGAGTGACATGTCAGTGCAACCCCCAAAATCGTGAAGAGTGAAAAGCCAAAAAGTAGGGTCCCAAGCATTTGTCGAAGGGTATGTGCAACGGAAGTCAAAGGGGTGGTCAAGCTTCATGGAAAATCTCGAAATACCATCGATCTTGCCAAAGGGGGGTGGGGAATTTTAGAAATCAGGAAATCATAGGGGAAGAGGAACAAGTGTGGATCATTCACTCAAATCTCGAAAATCTGAAATAAGTGGCAAAACGAGGTGTGTGTTTGATGCATTGAAGGAGTCAACACTCGTTGACATTTCAGGTTTCATAGGTTGAAGAGACAAGGGGCTCGACAACAAGATTCGGGAAATTATGAAATCTGAAATCCAAAAAGGAAAAGAAAAGCCTCGATCATATTTGTTAGTCAGTTTTGGAATACACCTTGTGTGTGTGGTATTCCCTATAGGGAAATCAAAGAGTCGGTTAGACTTAGGGGAAGATTTAGAATGATCCTACGCGGATCTTGGCCCGAGGGTCTGCACCAAGTGTGGTATCAGAGCTCAAAACAAGTTCTTTTCTTTCTGTAGCAGAGAGAACAGGGGAACATTTTACAGCCATGCCGCTGAGAAGAAGAGACAGGCCAATGCCAATGCCTGATCCAGGAAGAGAAAGGGAAATGCATGAGTTACGTGCCAGGCTTGATGCCATGGAGATAGCACAGAGACACACAGTTAACGTTGGGGATATCAAGGAAGCTGAAAGTGAAAATGAGGATAGAAACGAAGGAGAAGAAGATGCAGTCAAAGATGCTGCAGATGAATGCCTATTCAGGGTTTTTGCAAGGATAGATGCTAGAGAAAAATGGACATTCTAGTGTATGAGGGAAACCTGGATGTTGAAGAGCTTATAGACTTGATCAGAGATCTAGACAAGTACTTCGACTATGAGGATGTCAAGGAAGACAAGAAGGTCAAAAATGTCGTTAATAGACTTAAAGGGCATGCAACACTATGGTGGGATGAATTGTAGGCTGACAGACACTGCAAGGGCAAGTAGAAAATCAAAAGCTGGGATAGAATGGTTGCAAAGATGAAAGTCAAATTTATACCTAAGGATTATCAAATCACTCTATTTCAGAGGATGCAGAATTTGAGACAGAAGTTGATGTCAGTGAAAGAATACACTGAAGAGTTCTACAAGATAAACATCAGAGTAGGTCATCAGGAAAGGTATGATGAAAAAGTTTCTAGATACATGAATGGTCTATGGTATGACATTCAAGATGAGATGAGCATGATGACCATTCAAAATGTGGAAGATGCTTACCAGATAGATCTGAAATCCGAAGATAATCTAAGCCAGAAGAAAGGTCAAAGAGGCCGAGGCAGAAGTCAAGCCAGAGGTAAAACAATTGCCCAAGACAGAACTCAGAAATCTAAAGAAGAGGGGAAGAAACCTCAAACTCAACATGAGAGAGGAGGAAGCTCACAGAGAGGGTAGTATGATGATAGAAATACCTTTCCTCGAGCTAGAGGAAGAGGAAGAGGTAGAGGTGGTGAAGTGAAACGCTTTGTCTATGGAAAGATCATACATAAATCCTATGAGTGCCCAGATAAGAAGAAAGATGGTGGTGAAAATCACATTGCTGAAGCTCAAGGACAGAATGTTGAGGTAGAAGACACTCAGGGCAGAAAATATTTGATGATGAGGAAAGTTCTCTTGAAGCTAGAGAAGGAGGCAGAGAACCCATCCCAAAGAAACAATTTGTTTCAGACTGCTTGCAAAACCAAAGACAGGGTATGCAAGGTCATAGTGGACAGCGGTAGCACAAACAATCTTGTATCTACAGAGATGGTAGAGAAGATGGAGCTGGAGACTATTGTACATCCAAGCCCATACAGAGTTTCGTGGCTACAAAAATGACATCAGGTAAATGTCACTAAACAATGTTTAGTTGAATTTAAAATAGGAGGATATAAAGATGAAATATTATGTGATGTCATTCCCATGAATGCTTGTCATCTATTGTTGGGTAGACCGTGGCAATATGATAGAAACGTGATTCATGATGGGAGAAAGAACACATACACCCTGGAGAAGAATGGGAGGATGCACATGTTGCTTCCGATAAAAAACCAAGAGGTGAAAACAGAGATGAGAAACATTGTACTTCTCATGAGTGGGAAGGGACTTATTAAGAAGGTTAAGAAGAAGGAAGACACACAATTTATTGTGGTCAGGAAGCCCAAAATTGTTTTGACCAATACAAGAATAAATGATTTACCAGAAGAAATCCAGGAATTGTTGGGATATTTTGCTGATATAGTAGTGGATGA
>JASDQU010033336.1:0-19731 GCA_032191745.1 Picea mariana | reverse complement strand
TCGAAGGCACAGACAAATTAAACGGATGGGGGCCAAATTTCATGGGTAAAAGATGTGGTTTTTGCAGTGAGGATTGCAGAGATCCACGCTAGGAGTGATGGCTAAATCATAGAGGTTTTTAGATAATTGCTGAGGTAAAACAAAATGACTAAGGGTAGAGACTTACACATAGGTTAAGGGAAAAATCGTTGGGTTTAAAAGCAACGAATGACAGTACGGTTGTGTCTCAAGGCATAGCCTTACGGTCATTCCAGAATAAAAAAAAAAACTCAGGCAAGTGAAGGCTGCCAATCAAATTGGACAACACAGACTAAACCATCCTCAAAAATTTAAGGAGCAGAGGTATGAAAAAAAGGGATGCAACCAAATATCCATCAAAAACACACAAGGTTATGCTACGAGGGAGGTATCCAACGTAGAGCTAAATTGACCATAAAATAAAACACAAATTTAAATTGTCCATGACTATGAAATGCAGGGTTAAAATTTATTCATCAATGCATAAAAACAAACGCAGAGGTAACCTTTTTACATCTATTACATAATGACAATCACGGAGGTAATATTTTACATCCATTACATATCCACAATTGCAGGGGTAATATTTTACATCTTTCATATAATTACAATTGCTAGAGTAATAAAAACAAGTCAATTCAACAAGAACCAAAACGCAGATCAGAGTTAAATACTTTTTACATATCGGGGTACCAATATAAAAATGCTGACAACAGTAAGAGAACGCCGGGGTCATAAGGATAAGTCATCGAAAGGATCATCGGGATTCTATCAGTCAAGGCGCAAAAAAATAAGCATCAAGGAAGCGAGATAATCCATATGCAGAGGTCGTATTGGAAGGCGCAAGTCAAACAATCAGGCAAGGACTACAACAGAGGTAGACGACGGATAGGTTCATCCTTCGCTTCATCATCCTCGCACAGAAAAGCAGGGCATTGAGATCGATAGGTATTTTAATGCTAAGGCGACGACCATAGATCAGGCTCCTGTCCGACTGGTCAGGTTAGGACTGGCGAGCTAGGGACAAAGCTAAGCAACCATGATGGACACAATCAATCGCAGCCAGGTGGTCAAGATATGTGGGAAAACGAAGGCCATGGGAGACAACAACCATCGAGCTAGGCTAAGAAAAATTTCTGTCATCAACTTAAAAGACATTAGTTTACTTTTCCAATAAACAAGTAGATCCAAGCATAAGTCCTAATACCATCTACCAAACATAAATGAAGAGAGCGTACCGTGGCCTGTTCGCCCACTCTGAATGACATCTGCGCACTCCGTGCCACTTTTGCTTGCCGACCGACGAGACTTTACCAGTACCTCCCAGCCAATGCTAGGGGTACTCTTCTTCCCCCTTAGCCCCCCAAGCCACAAAGGGGCCACACACTCACTATCCAGAGTTCTCGACTAGCTCCCAGCTCGCCTCACAAGGCCGAGCTACCACTCCTCACCGAGCTGGGTATCCCAACTCCCACAAGTTAAATCAGTCAAGTAGATATTTCTGCATCGTAACATTACGCAAACAGAAGATGATCCTTCATCCTTCTCCTTCCTTCATTTTATAGAGTTTCAAACTTCCTTTCTTTCCTAAAATCTCTTTTAATTAAAGTTTTAAAAATAAATTCCTAAAAATTCTTCTCCGTACAAGTGTCCCACATCCCCTACATTCCTCCATAAATTAATTTCTTTAATTAAGTAATTATCTTTATTTCCCTCACCCACCTAGAGTTACTCCTAGAATCACTCCTAGGTGTCCCCAAATTCTCTTACAGGTTTTAATAGCTTTCCCTTTTATTAAATTGCTAGTTCAGTTTAAATTAGAAAGTTCTTAAATGGTAGATGCTTTACTAAGTTTGACCTTCCTCTTTTTCCCTTAAGTTCCCCTTTTTCCCTTTTTATGTTACCTCTTTTCCTAGTTTCCTAAATTTTTTTATTTTCCCTCTTTCCCCTTTTTAATTAGAACTCAAAAAGGCAGGTGTGGAATTTAACCCCTTTTTCCCTTTTATCATTTAATTAGTATATTTTAAATTATAAAAAAGATAAAACAATTAATTCCCTTTTTACATTTTATATCAACAATTTTTTTTTTTTGTATGAATAAATTAAATTTCTTACTTTCTTCATTGTTAGAAGATTTAACGAAGATCATAATTATTATTTAAGTTGTTATTATTATTATTATTATTATTATAGAAGACAAAATTTACCACTAGCATAATTTAGACTTAGACCTTAGATTTCGTACTGGGCGACATTTAATTAGGGAAATTGTTTTAAAAATACTTAACACGTTATTCGTCCTAAAGCCATCTAGGTTCATCCCTCTATCATCAACAACGCGATGTGCCCTTCAGGACGCACCAGGTGCTCCAAGGGTGCCACTCGCCTCATCTGTTTCCTTGCGCAATGTGCCCTTCAGGATGCACTATGTGCTCCAAGGGTGCCACTCACCTCTTGACTGACTTGGTAGACATCAATAACCCCTGGAGTCAACACTCCGCCAGGTGAACTTGTGGGAGACTAAGGGCCTCTAAGGAATAAGGTCCCCGCCTTATTGCGCGCCCCTTAGAATCATCGTGAGAAACTATCGCAGTATGCCCTCACGACATCGTGGGTCCTCTTGAACTAGGTAATCACTAATCTACAGTTCGAGCCACGGTGGGAGTGCTAGTAGGCTGTGGCAGGGCTGCTATCCACACCTCTCCCTCAACATCTTTGGTAGTCGTGCGTGACCCCTTTAATCCACATGTGAGTATGGTTGGCAAGCTATCGTCAACCTAANGGGTCCTCTTGAACTAGGTAATCACTAATCTACAGTTCGAGCCACGGTGGGAGTGCTAGTAGGCTGTGGCAGGGCTGCTATCCACACCTCTCCCTCAACATCTTTGGTAGTCGTGCGTGACCCCTTTAATCCACATGTGAGTATGGTTGGCAAGCTATCGTCAACCTACATCATCAACAAATCGTGTCAGAACATATCCATATCATATCATCTAATCAGATGCATAAAAATCACAGTAAAACAATCAAACCCCAATGGCACACTCCCTGACTCGATCCGGAGTCCAAGGGGTTCCATCGATGCCTCTGCATCCTCAAGGTCCAAAATCCTACACACTCATTAAAACTGAGTCAATAGCACATGTCTATGTCAAAGCGGTAAAACAACACGTCATCAACCCATAATGCCTCATAACCAAAATCAAAAGTTTTAATAGCATAATAATCCGGATCACTTGCGAGCAAGTTTCCTCAAAGAATAAGTTCGCTCAGTGTGCCAGAGCGGGATGTTACACATCTACATGGAATCCTCATTGAATTAAAATAGTGCAATACATAAACATTCACTGCAGAATTTCTCCCTAACTCTCAGATTCATCCTAATTTGTTCAAAAACTGAGCCTGAACTTAATGACTCATTTCTAATTTCACCCATTGAGACCAGACAAAAAAACTCTGGAAAGCTAGTGGATTATGACCACGAAACCTGATTATTAACTCGAACTGATCCACATTTTTTAGCATGATATGATAATCATCATTTGTTAAAACATATTCTAGGCTTGGGTTTCACACTTAGATATTGGACCCATACTGGAAATACCCACAAAATATTAGGTAAGAAACATTTAAAAACTCACGGATAGGGATAAAACGCAAAGATACTCTCGTTAATCAATAGAAATAAAACCCTCATGAATGGTAAAACAAGAATACATGAAGTGAAAAATCCTAAATGACAAGTTCAATGCATGTATCTTCCCACTCTTTGTGTTAATGTGCACATTGATTCAAAATTACGACAAAGTATGGAGAGGTGTACTCACCCAAGAGAAAGTTTAGAGGAAATTGAGATTCAAAATTCCATTTGGCAAAGTCATTCATTGAAATGATAACTAATTAAATCGTATGGCTTAACATAAATTCATGACACTTAGGATTTTAATAATGTGATTCTCTTTGCTCGTATTCATAGGTTTCATATCATTTGCAAAATATAACACGAGTTTAACAATTAATACCCAACACGTTTGTTACCATGGATTTGATAAAGGTAATGTTTACCAATTTTGAATGAGAGCGAAGCAATTAAATGCTATACAAGGTAATGTAAGATTGTATGATTAATAAACCATAAATATAACTAATTATTCTCAAGGTTAATAAATTTTGTAGCTTACATTAAACATTTCATTTATAATATGAACAAAACCATAAAATTAGAAATCCCAACTATCATCCATCGTGAAGGCTTAGAGCTTGATCCATTCACAAGAAAACTAAGTGTTTACAAGCCAAGGAAATTATGTAACCAACATTAAACACTCAATTTGCAGTCAAAATCCAACATATAATGAACGATGAGAGTTTACAACTTATCCCTGTGACTGAAACAATAGTCCAAATCATATAGAAAACAATATGATAATCATAACACAATATGATATTGGAATTATTTCAAATTCAAAAGATCGAATGTTCAAACAATTGAAACAAGGGATCAAAACATGTAAAAATGTTTCACTGCCAAACCTTGATACTCACAAAATATCATTATAAATAACATATTTACATAGTAAAAAAATCAATCACTTCAAAATAAACTCTCAAAAAATTAAGGGGCCCAACTTTTCTTATCAATTATTAAACACAAATTTGGGAGGTTGTTGTATGCTACAACAGGATCCAAGGGTGATATAACTTTGTATTATCCTTATTAAAATATCATCTTCCTAGTATTCAAATTAATAATAGCATGATTATCAAACGCCCAATCCAGTCCCAACATTGTTGGATAAGGTTGAGCGTTGTCTACTATGTCAATCACTTTAAAGTCTACCATGGTGCACACATCATCTAGATCTATTTGTATCCCCTTCAATCTACCAATTGGAACCACTCTATGCTGATTTGATAGCTTCAACTGAATAGGTGAATATCCTAGGGTAGATTCCCCCATATATTTCCATGTCTTCTTAGGTAGAACATTAATTTCATACCCAGAATCTAATATGATATCCCCCATATTGAAATCTCCAATGTTTTCATTGATCATGAATTCCCTACTTGTCCCTATCTTCTTACGAACCTGATTGACTCTCTTCCGTTCTAATTTCATTTCTTCTCCAGTACTACACTTTTATAACATATTTTGTAACACTTGTAAAGATGTCTTATCATTCAACAACTTCAAACATGATCCCAAAAGGTTTCTAAGATTACTTACTTGTTTAGAAGTATGCTTTCTACTGGTCTGATAAAATAACTAAGGCATGTCATAGACTGGTAGATAATCTACTATCTTAGTTCCTAAAGTGGATGCAATATTCTCCTTCAAAATCTCTTGTCTAGCCTTCTTGAAGGTCTATTTTTCCTTGAGCACATCAAAATGCTCTTTAGGTGTAGCATTATTTCTTACCCACTGGTGTAGATCCTATTTCTGCTCTGCTACATCTGTTGTTGTCTTGGCTCCACCTCTATTCCCTATATTGATCTTCTTCCCATCTTCTTCTCTAGTTTCCACAACAATCCATTGCACATTCTGATTATTCTGGTTCCTCTTTTCCTGTATCTTTACCAAAAGGATCGGATGGTTTTTTGTATCATGGTCTGTTGCGTGAAAATACATACATGTCACAAGTGGCAATGGAAAATATCTTGCATAGTGTCCCGGTTTTTTACAGTTATGACATGTCACATGTCCTCTACCTCCTCCAAATCCTCTTCCTCCATGACCTCCTCCTTTGTAGCCTCCTCTATTTCCTTAATTATCTCTGCATGATGTATTATATTGAGGTGTCTGATTATACTGCGACTGTGCATTATTATATTTTGGTGGTGCTCCAAATTGATGCACATTATTATACTGTGGTGGCGTTATAAACTACTACGCAAGTTGTCCTGTCATCGGTTTAACCTACACCCTATATGCATCTGAAGTCCTCTCCTTCATCATATCCAAAGTTCTATAATCCTTGTCTTCATGTCCAACTGACTTGCAAAAATTACAAAATGCAGTCTTGGGCATTGTCTGATACTTTTGCATCATGGGACAATGATACAGGTCATGTCCATGGGTTCTGCATATCTCACACTATGGTCCTCCTTGTGGTAAAGGATTCAACATACCTGCTCCCAAGCACTGCGCATAGGTTGCGCACTCATTCTTATGATGTCCTTTTATTATGCATAATGTACACCATATTGCTTCCCTCTTTTCCTTTCCTTTATTTAGGTTCAACTGGAATGTCATGTTCTTGAAATATGCTCTCAACTCTTCCACAACTAGATCTGTATGCTTATACTGATTTTCCTCTAACTATAAGGCTTCTTGCAGAAACTCAACCTGACTCTCAAATTTCTACTGACTCAAAGGATACTTCAATTGTGGCAATAAAGAGTTAACAAATAAGTGCATGTGTTGCATATCTGTGATAGGATATTTCAACTTACCTTTTAACCTTTTGAACTTTTGATCAATCTCCCACACCGACTCTCCTAGTTTCTACTTGATCTCTATCATCTCATTCATGAACTGATCCTCTAAGCTTGGTCATTTAAATTCATTAATTAATTACTTCTTTACATATGTGACGATTGTATGTGCTCCCGTTGGGTTATTTACTGCGAGACCCATATACCAATATAGTGCATGGTCTCTGAATGTGATTTCCAACTGCACAAATTTTGTATCTTCATCTTTAATCTACTTAGTTTCCCATATCTTCTCACAAATAAACAAATGCCTCTTTGGGTCTTCCGACCCTTCTCCATGGAACTTAGGTAGCCTAATAGTTGTATCTTGTCCTACCATTGTGAAGTTTGTTGTACTACCACCTCTGCGCAGTGTAGATACTTGGCTGCTACTCTCTGAAATACTTCCACTTGAATTGGACCCTCGTCCTCAAATACTTCTACCACTAATCACTTTCTAGCTAACCAATTCTTTGTCTTCATATGTCTTAGTCACACATGGGGTTGTGGGTTCCACACTAATTGTGATATAGAATGGAGAGCCTTCTTCTGTGTCGAACCCTTGACCTTTGGTTTTTCTCTCATATGTGGTACAAATGATATCTTCAATCTTCCCCATAGCACATAGATCCTCTACCTCTTCCTTGTCACTATCCAATCCCTCTTGCTCGACTACTTCGCTCTTCTTACTATTGATATTATACTGGTAGGGCCATCCATTGCATTTCACTCATACTTTTCTCAATATCTCCTTGGTATGTTCCTCATCCATCATAATGGGGTCCATTTCTTCCTTCTTCTAGCATCTCTCCAAAGCCCTCTTCATATATCAGATCATCCTTAGTGCTTCCCTTAGTCTCCCCATGTGTGTAGAGTGATTTAGCTGTCTGAATCCATGGTCATCACTTTTTTATAATGAAATAAGATCTTGATTGACGTGTAAAGTGACATGACGTACCTCCCTCTTGGTCCCTTCAAGAAATCCTACTCCGCAGCAGTATATGACTTCATTGTATCAACTGCAAAAGCAGTAATAAACCCTGCAATAATATTGTCTAACAAAAAATCCATTGCACGCGTGAATTTATTATTGACTCTTTCCAACCGCGCAATATTCTCAGCGGTCCAATCTACTTGTCTAATCCAGTTAGTGGGATGAGTATCCTTCAACCTCAATATCATATATTGCAACAACTATGGGAAATAACAAAAAAATGCTTCATGTAAATCAGTAAACACATACCTTTGTAAACACTGACACAATGTATACATGGAGCTTCTATTATCTTTCTATGCAAACTCCAACTGCTTTGTCTCCAACCATATTTCAATCTCCTGCTTAGTATGATTCCATGGTCTGAACATCCCCTTTTATGACTGCATTCTTTTCACTATCCTTGTAATCAAATCCCTTCCAAGTTGTTCTTTTGAGTTCCATTTGGAAAAATAACCATTTTTTGGATGTGTGGGCTGACCCGGGTTCTACCTTAGTTCTCCAACAAAACCCTAGAAACCATCGTTCCTTATGGAGACCAGAAGGAAACACTGCGCACCGAGTGCATAGTGGAATATCACCTGAGATGGATTATGGGTGACTGCAGGACCCAAATTTCTGCAGTCATGGAAGGGATGTTTCTCATGTGAATGTTAGGTATACTACTCTTCTACTTCAACATTAATCATATCTACCATTATTTTAACCTTTAACATTCATTCTTCAAAAAATAAGATGTCTAATCTAGTGTGCACTGTAATTTTAACCTTAACTGATTCATTCATTTATCCATTCATTCGTCATAAAGCATAGAAACACATAAAGAACACATTCCACACATTAACATAGGTTTTATCATGGTTCACCCCCTTTAGGCTATGTCCACAAAGATCTTCTACTTCTTATTATTATTCATCAATTCTCTGTGTTGCGTGCATTACATCAAGAGTGCATTTGGAATGCACATATGTGAGGCTAACCAGTGCCACACCAACCTCCACAACTTGCAGCATGAGCCTCAATTACAATCCAAAAACAGACTCATCTCCAAAACTGACTCAGTACTTATCTCCAAAACTCTCTATCCAAAAACTTGCTACCAAAAGATTCTAATAATAATCTCCTCAGATCTTACAATGCCTATTTATATTACCAAAATTGGGTAAAAACCCTTTACATCATAACCCAAAACCCCAAACCTCGTGGATTAGGCTTGTCCACTTTACAACCTCCTGTGCATGGTTTGTCTTCTATCCAACCATTTCCTCACTTTGAATCTTCTTTTCCTGAATTCCCGACACACTGCTTTCTCTTCCTTCTTTCCTGGTACATGCTACTTCTTTGGTCCATTCTTTAGTCGTCTTCCTTGTTTGTTTCGCTTTTCCTCATTCCTAGAACTTTGCTCCCAAAATAGCATGCTCCAATAATTATTGTTGTAGTATATGTGGATGATATTTTCTTTGTAATTAATCTAAATCCTCTAAGAAAGGCATATTCATATCTAAGACCAAATGCATTAAAGAAATGCTGAAGAAGTTTCACAATCAGACAAAGGCATATTCATATCTCAGACCAAATACATTAAAGAAATGCTGAAGAAATTTCAAATGGAAGGTTTTAAACCTATGAGAAATCCTATGATTACAGGATGCAAACTAAGCAAAGATGATGAATCACTAGAATTAGACCAAACCATGTATAGATCAATGCTTGGTAACCTATTATATGCAATAACAACAAGACCAGACATCATACAAGTTGTAGGAGTAGTGAACAAATTTCAATCTACACCTAAAGAAACACATATGAAGGAAGTGAATAGGATTTTTAGATATCTCAAGGGCATCTTGGAATTTGGATTATGGTATCCAAAAGGGGAATACTTCACTTTAACTGTATATACTGATGCATATTGGGCAGGAAGTATTGATGACAAAAATAGCACTAGTGGAGGAGAATTCTTTCTAGGAAAATATATTGTGTCATGGATAAGTAAAAATCAGCCCTTTGTAACACTATCTACAATAGAAGCTGAATATATTGTTGTTTCTTCCTGCTACACTCAAGTAATTTGGATGAAACAAACTCTAGAAGACTTGCACGTAAAGTATGATCATCCAATTCTTCTTAACTATGACAATACCAATGCTATAAACCTTTCTAAGAATCTTGTCATGCTCTCAAAAACCAAACATATCCCAATTAAATTTTATTTTTTAAGGGAACAAGTTACTCAAAAATTTGTTAAAGTGGAATATGTGGATACTAAAGAACATATTGCATATGTATTCAAAAAACCTTGACCTAGGAATAATTTTGAATACCTTAGAAAAAAATTGGGGGTAATCTCCATATCTAATTAAATTGCACAAGATTCATCAGAAAACTAGTACATGGACAGGGGGAGTACAACATCAGGGGGGAGAAAATAAGTATCCCTTTTGCCATTGATGTCAAAGGGGGAGAATAAACAATAAAACTCAATTAAAACAAAGAGTTTTTACTTTGTTTCCATCAATGCAAAAGGGGGAGAATGTTGGACCTGGTGTTATGGTGTTGGCATTGATGCAAAGAGGATCATAGTGATCACCATTATCAGTGGCTAATATGGTATTGTCATTGAGACAATATATGGTGTTTCTTTGATGTCAAAAATAGGTCAATATTGTGGTCATCATAATCAAAATTATGCATACGATATTTTCAAAATCATGCATTGTCTAAACAATGAATACTTATGGATACTAAATTTGTCCAATCTAAATGCAAAGGGGAAAGATAAAAATTTGGTGCTCAATAAAATGTGTAAAAGGGTCTGGTATGAGAGTCTCTAATAGACACCTTGATATTCGACTTGGATAACTTTGAATTACATTACCTCCAACTCTGACTTGGATAACTTCAACTTGCATTGCCACCGACTTCGACTTGGATAAATTTGAATTGCATTGTTTTCAACTTCGACTTTCATTTCCTTCGACTTCGACTGGGATAAACTTCGAATTGCATTAATTCTGACTTCGACTTGGATAACTTCGAATTACATTGCCTTCAACTTTCACTTGATAACTTCAATTTTCATTTCTTGCCTCTTGGTCGACTCGACTTTGGTCGAATTACTTTTCCCCACCTTACTTGCATTTTGGCCAGCTCATATTTTCCATCTTTCATAAACGCTTTCCTGAAGATGGACCACAATAGTTTGGTCCGAAACGTCGAAAAACATAAAACCTATGCGATGGATCCGAAAGAACTCTCTGAACATATTTTCCATTTCGACTTCCGGGTGGTCGACTCTATTTTATTTTCCAACTCGAATTGTGGCTTCAGTGGTTGATAATTTCCCGTCATATAAACAACCAGAGTTATAATTGTTTTAAACAAAGAATTATGTGTTGGTGAGATGGATAGGATATAAGCCTCTTGTTTATGGATCAAACATCTTGATATTCAATGATCCAACAAATACAATATGCCTGAAGTAACTGTAGAGGAAAAAATATTGGATGGCTGAGATCACTAGACTAAACTGTAGAAATCATAAATTCTATGGATCGACAATGGAAAACGAAGATCGATCGTAGATCGTTGGATCAATACGGAAGTGTGAGAACAAAATAAGAAGAGTCAATCCATAACTGAGATCGACGCATAAGTAAAAATATGATTAAGATAATTAACACCTCATAATCAGGGTTTGTTCAAAGAATTGTTGCAACAACAGTAAACAAGTTTTAGCACCCAGATATTCCATTAATGTTGGACAAATTACAAGGGATTTGAAGTCTATTTAATTAAAGAAAAAAAATTAATGAAAAAATGTTAGCGTTATTATTAAAATAAATGAATAGGTGCATTGGTTCATAGAAAGAGACATAATGTTTCAATTTCATACCTGTTGGAATACTATATAAACATAAAAGTATAGTGGAAGGAGGGTGTCTCTATGGTCTAATTTAGAAATCTTAAACACAGACAAATTCCAAGGAAGAGCCTGAAACATTCAAATGAAGTGAGGGTGGAAGGGAAGAACAAGGGAGGATTGGAGTCCTCTACAGGTTGAATCCTGAAACATGGAGTTACAACTTCCTCAAGTTGGTAATTGAAAACCAGAGGATTAGAGTCCTCTACAAGTTGAATCTTGAAGTAGGGAGTTACAGCTTCCTCAAGTTAGTACTTGAAAAATAAAGGATTGGAGTCCTTTACAGGTTGGAGCATGATATAAAGGGAGTTGATGCTTCCGCAAGTTGGTGCTTAGAAACAAGGGATTGGTGTCTCCTTGAGTTGGTGCTCAAAAGAAGAGAGATTGGTGTCTCTTGCAAACTAAAACTTGTAACTCAATTATAATTTTTGTGATTATTACATTTAATTTCAGATTTATGTACATTCTTGTTGATAAATTATACGGTCCATAAATTAACAATTAAAGAATTGTTTAATTTGTGAAAAAGAAGTAATACTAATTCACACCCCCCCTCTCAACATTGAACAACATTCCAACATGTACTTCTTGGAGGAACACTCTATGTGGCATGAACCGTAGGAGAAGGTGAGGAGATTTCATAGAACCATATATTCTGATGTAAGTACCATGTTCTAAGAGGAAACGATCCCCAATTATCCTGATTAATGTTCTTTCTTTGTCTTTCATGCAAGGAGGAGGTGCGAAAAATATGAACTCATATAAGGGGGCCATGAAATTCTCACACACTTTCTAGAATTTTGCCTGGTATTTATGCTCCCAGAGCACTTTGCAATAGATGTGAATTGGTTGGTATGAAGGTTGCCACCTCCATCCCATTTTCGGGTACCGATGAGCCACACACATAATTTCCAAAATGTTGGAAAGTTGGTTGTCATTTATGTCAACCCTAGAACAAGTATATAAGCCTCTAGAAGTAGTGGGTGTATTTGAAGAAGTCTACAACAATCCCCGAAGATGTGGTCATGAAGCCTGAAGTTGTTTGAAGAAAAGTATGATGTGTTAGATCATAGGCCTACACCTCTTCCTTCTATTCCTCAAACCATCCCATTCATTTGTTAACCTAGCTTCTACTTAGTCTTTCTTCATGATGTGTTGAGTCATTTCCATTTGATTTTGTCATCCTTTATTTGCTTTTCATTAGTTCCTTGCTCTTTATAAGCTTAAGTCAAGGCATGATTTGAATTAAATAAGTCATACCACCATGGTTATATCACTGCTGGGTTGAAAAAAGGATAACTTAGGCTGATTGATGCAAAAAGATATTGATTGCAAGAATTCTCCCATTCTTGCAAACAATAGAAAAAACGTTGTTTTATGAGTTTTATTTTTTTTTTTAAATATTTAAAAGTTTAAATAACATTCCGTTGGCACCCAACATGCGTTTACATCTAACTGTGCACTCGAGACCCTGCACATTTTTTTCCTTATGCAACTAACATTGCAATTTTTGTGCTAAGATCGTGCACGTTTGTGCCTTGAGAAATTATCATTGCATGTTTTGTGCATGCAGGCTGTTTATGAACCAGAAACAACGCATACCCTCTACCAATATTATCAATAGAGGAAACTACAACACAATGGTGTCACCTTGAGAGCGTTGGAAGCTAAGTAGGGCCGAGCCAAAGGGGCTCGATTTGTTCGAGGCCATACTGGAGATCAGTGAAATATTTATCAGGGGTTCATTAAAATACTAGTTCTCTTTGCTTTAAGAAAATCAAACATGCCCTATACTGATTTTCTAGTGTCTTTAGGGTTACAAGAAGAGCAGGAAATTGATCAATCAGAAGAGCAAAATGTGAAGTTCCCCAGGTAGCTAAGGTTTCCACATAACCCAAGAGTTCATCCAAAGCCACCTAGAAAAACAAAGAAAATACCTTACCTGCAAAAAGAAGAACCAGATCAAACAAAGAAAGATCCAACATTCCAGAGAAAGACAAATAGAAGTTATAGTTAAAGATACATTCAAAATATCAATTCCCGTCATATTTCAGGAAGGGAATTTCGGGCCTAATTTCTGATCCAATTGTAAAGAATTTTTTAAAACCATTTCAAACACATTTCCAAAATAAATATGTTTACCTTAATCCCAGAGGGTTTGCGAAATTTCTCAATAGTTCAAGAGAAATCTGTGTCTGATCAAAACAAAATTTTCCAGAAATTTTCAGATTTCATAAGTGGTAGAGCATCCCAAATTCTATGCATTCAATCAAGAAACTTCAGGATTCTAGGACCATATTTGGTAGCAGGTGGAAAGAGGGAATATATTTGAAGAATAATAATCATATCAAGTGGCATAAAATTGTGTAATAAAGGAAGAATATTGCAAAGGTTAAGTGCCAGATTTGACCAGAACGCAACAATAGTTATGAACTTGCTATGCCACATAATAAAAATCACAGTTTGAATAGATTCCGCGAGATAGCAATGGGATTTATATCAGATCATATAGTTTATGAGATTTATTCAACACGTAATATTCGTCTCCAACTTTTTTCAACATCAGGTAAATGAAACTCAACTCTAGATTTTGTAGGCAATACCTTTTTTCCCCTGTTTTAGTCACTATCTTCAAGCGCAATTTCTGAAAGGTTGGAGATGAATTTTTGACAACCAAAAGAAATTTTTATTGGAAACTGGTCCATTAAAAAAAAACTCTCTCTGTTTTTACACAGGTGTCATGGTTTGAAATATTCAAATGAATATTTACAACCCATTTTTCCATATTTAAACATTGAATGATTTCCTATTTTAGTCATTGTATTCAAGCACAGTTTTTGAAAGAATGGAGATGAATTTTTGAAAAAAAAAAAAGAGGTTTTTATTGGGAATGGGCCCATTCACAAAAACCTCTCTCAAGTTTTACAAATGTATCATGTTTTTGGATATTCTAAGGGATATTTGGACCCTATTTTTCAAAAATTCACCAAATTTATTTTTCTAAAATAACTCATAGACAACAGTCGATTAGCCACCTCATCAATTTGACTTGGAGATATGATAGAGGTATTCAAACCCTCTCTTTATGGGGAATTATCCCTATGAACTGACACTGGAACTCAACTCCACTCAGTTTAAATAAATGTTTACATGTTGTAATTAGGAAGTAACAATGAAGTTGTATCTACAAGATCTAATTGTACTGCAAAGATGAACTTTAGAAGTTAGATCCTAGATAGGTAATCGAACCCTCTATTGATGAGGATAAATAGATGGATCTTTGAATGTAAAAGGGTTCAGTTTTTTTGGGGAGATCAAGCATCGATATTTTGGTTGGGCCTTGAAGCATAAAGATGTTTAAGTTTTCCACCTAGTGAATATAATTTTTGGTGACAGACTGTGTTTTCTCAAATTTTGTGTGTCTTATTATCTTATCCAGATGCAAATTGAAATTTATGCAAAGTATTGTTTCTTTTTCTTTCAGCTATTGTCTCAATGAATTGTTTATTGTCATGCAACCTGATTTCAATTATTTTTTCAGTGAATAGTTTATTTTAATACAACCTGTTTGTAAGATTTGTGTCTAGGTACATGTTTTGGATCTGAAATATTGTTTCAAGTCTAAAATTTCATACAACAAGCAACAAATTGTATGTTTGTTTGTATTTCTTCTGTTTTATCTTCATATATTTATCTACTTACCAAAATGCATGCCACCAGCTAAGGGAAACCTTATAGTGATATTGTTGGGCAGTCCAACTAAGTCTCTGCCCTTGAAAACCTATCCATCAACTGACCATCAAAATAAACAAAACTAATTTATAAAAACCAATCAATCCAACAAATGAGGTGGCCTAGCTCTTCCCTTAGCATTCAGGTGCAGAACTTAGGACCAACAAGATGAAGGACATTACAAATACATGAAAAACCCTCATAGATGGATAATCCTCATTAAGTCGTTTCCAACAAGGTGGTAGGTCACATGGTTCCTCACAATTGAGAAGTTATTCCATCTTAAATATGAATCCCTAAAGTATGGTCAAGGAAAACTAGGTCTAAGGATAAGAAGTTACAAGTTGGCCCCAAAATAAATTAAAGAATAAAAGTTGTTGCAATAAAAATTTAAAGGTCATCCTATCAAGAATCAAGAACCTCTCATTTGTTTGTCCAAGAAATTTTGTTTTTGTGGTACAAAACTAACATAAGTGGGTCTACACTTATGCTAGGAGGATTGGCAAGCTCAACAAAGAAAATCTATCTTAGGAGAAAGGAGGTCGAGGAGAGAAAGGATTTTTCTGAGGTTATCCATGGGTCACAGTGGAGAAAAGAGCGGATTTCCGAGGTTATCCATGGTTCATAGTGGAGCAAAGAGCGGATGTAGCAGGTTAAAGTGGAGAAAAGCGTGGATGTACGTGGGTCACAGTGAATCAAGGCATAGACTTATGATATTATCCATGGGTTGAAGTGGAGCAAGGCACATATGTACGTGGGTCATAGTGAAGCGAAGCATGAATATCTGCAAGTTGACAATGTGTGAGTATCATATGTGTAAAAGTTTTGAAAAATTCACTATTCTCTTAATGTTAAAGTTGAGGGAGGTATACTGGTATGTGATCATATGCACCAGGTTGTTACATGATTAAAGGTTTGTCTTTACATGAGTTTTTTAGGGTTATATCTTGATGTTATGGCATATACTTGAGGCATATCTTGGAGAGTATTTGGCACATTTATATAGACATGTGTTGGTGACTTTGGGCATACGATTTGAGGTATATTTCTGGTACATGGTTTAATGTTTATCATGGATTTTATGGAACATGTTTGAGGCATATTTTGGGTCATGCTTGGTACATGGTTTGAGGGATATCTTAGTAATATTGGGCATATGTTTTGAGAGATGTTCTTGGTGAGATTGGAATATGGTTTATGTGAATGGATCTGGTTTTGATGATGATGATGTATCGGTATTAGTGGAAGTGACATTTATAGTGACAGGTTTATTATCACTGACAATTTCAGTGAAAAGTTAAGTCTCCATTTATATTTCAGGGAGGAAGGAAAGGGCAAGGAAAGGGGGTTGGATCTTCCTTCCAGTTGGTGTTGGAGAATATAGGGAGTCATAACTTCCTTAAGGTTGGAACTTGTACTCTATGGGGTTGGATCCTCCTTATAGTTGGAGCTGGAAAATCTAGGGAGTTGTATCTTCCTTCAGGTTGGATATTATAAATAGGGGGTTGGTGCTGGAGAATTTTGGAAGTTGGTGCGTCTTATGAATGTAATATTTTGATATATAAGAAATCATTCTGTGGTTTTCTCCCATTTGTGTTTGCACATAAAATTCTCATGTACTGTCTCTCTATGGTTATGTGTTGATGAATGGAATTATTCATAATACCTTGAATGCAATCATAATTGATAAACTATTGATAAATTGATGTTTACATATTCTGGTTAAAAGTGGCAAAAAGTGCATAATATTGATTCACACCCCTCTCAATATTCCAACACAAAAGATACGAGGCCATGTGAAAACTAGGGAAGGTCCTTGGTTGGGCTTTTGCGATGACTATGACAGCTTCTTCTAGATTGGTAGACAATATATCACCCCAATTGAATGATGCTCCCTTGTCTACGTAGTAGTATATTAGTGGCAGGTATGACAAAGAGAATTGAGACGTGCCTTGCTTTTTGTAGAGTCGACATAAGATGACCACTGTGTATTGGTATGGATTCCTTAAGGAAGTTGTGGGGTAGGCTCCTTTAGTCCTATGTTTGAACTGCTTGTCTGACTTGTACCACTTGGGGAACAATTCTTTGGCCGGGTGCTTAAAATCAACAAGTAGATTTTTGTCTAACTTCTTCATTCCTTTTTCAATATTATCATATTTCACTAAGTCTCCAGGATGGAAATATACTATTGGATCCCATCTAGTGTTGCAAACGTGTCTGTTTCTCAAGTCTATATGTTTTAGGATCAAAGAGATTGTATCGACGCATGGAAAAACAACAACTTGGGCTACAACTTTAAAAATCCCTAATTTTTTTATATTTTTGAAGACCCTTAATTCATCCTTATCGTCGACATTGATGACGTAGTTTTTATTCTTGAAAATTTGGTATACTTCGCCCTATTTGAGTTTTTATTTTTATTTTTCTAGGGAATCGATGATGTCATAATAAATTGACCCGACTATCTCTGGTTTATCTTCAATCAGTTTACCACTGCCAGAAGCTTCGATGGAAACTATCTTGCTAGCTGCTTTCTTTTTCAGAGACATGTATGCACCTACAGAGTGACAAACATATATAATGTGAGAGAAAAGACTATGACTAATGTATGCATTTTGGAAAGAATTTGTTTAATTTTTTTAGAGTCCATACTTGAGGAATCACTAGTGCTAATGCTAGGTGGAAGGTCATCGTTCGTAGATGATATAATGGTGGCAAACATGGTGAGGAATCTACTAAAGATTGGGGAAGAAAATGGATCAAAATGCGCTTGGAGGGTAAAATCATAGGGCTTGATGTTAACTCTTCTGATTTAAATCAAATAAGTTGTTAACAAGTGCTCCGATGAATTTTAGGTGAGTTGGTGTTAAGGGATCCGAAAACATCGATAGAGTTGGAATGAAGTTTTTCGAGCTAGATATTAGGTTGTTGAAGTAAATTGGTGAAGTTGAGATCAACTCCTTCAATGTAAATCATAGGAGTTGTTAACAATTTATCTGATATACATATATATAGTTAACTTGAAAGTCCTTGATATGTCTGTTGGCACAGGGGCAGACCCAAGGTTCACTCCAAGAGCTCACCAACACGCCGTAACTACTGGCCCTTTTGGAAACACCTGTGAAGCAGATGCAGTCTTACCCAAAGTAGCTATGGGGGGGGTTACAGGACAGAGATGTCTACAACCAGGGGAATATCAAGTGGATCTTAACACAATACAACACAGTATACCTAGCTCACTTATCACTAAAATCTACTCCACATTCTATAGATCTAATCTAATACAATAATGCAATAACAATATATCAAAGGCAAAGATAAAGCATCAATCATACACACATAACACTAGATGTACATGGTTCACCCTCTCCCTAAGGATACATCCACAGAATTGTGCTTATGGTATATTAAGGTAAAGCTTACAGTTCTTGTCTACACTCTCTGCTAGCAGATCTTCTTCTTCTTCTCTCTTTCTCTCCCCCTCCTGTGCACCCAGCTGCAGGACTTGATCCTCGCACCTAGCTGAAGATCTTACAATTCCAGAAGGCTCTAACTCTCAGCACTTCTCTTACTCACAACACAATATTCTCTCAATGAACAATAATAATAACAATGCTCAACTACAGTACCGACCCGACCTAGGTCCTCTCGACCTCTATTTATACAATATAGTCCCTCACTGATAGCCTTAGGTCGAGACCTAGGTGTCAAAACCCTAGATATACAAACCCTAGGTGTTTAAAACCCTAGGTCAACTTGTCTAAAACCCTAGGTCAACTTGACCCTCTTTTCCCAAGCTTCATCAGCATGTCTCTCCTTTCTTACCACGCGGTGCTAACAGTGTATTTTCCCTCTATTTGAGTTGTCCTCGATCCATATACCTTGCTTATCTTTCATCCCTGATCTCCTCATCCAACGACTAGTTTTCTTGGGCTTTGCTCCTTCTTTTCTTCTCTTTTGCTTACTTCGACCCAGTAATAGTCACTGTGTCTCTTGCGAAGTTTTCATTTTACCTCTTCTTCCTTGATCTTCGCTTGATTCCATACCCAAGGGCCAATAGGCCCCCAACACTCACATGTGACTCGTCCCGAGGCACTTCAGATCTGATCCTTCTATTTTGCTTCGGTTTTGGACTGCGCAGTGTAGCCTTTACTTTCTACTTTATGCCTCCTCTTCCTCCTTATGCAGACTGTCTTTTCTGTGTCTGGTACCCAGTTTCAACTACACCTAATACCTAGACCCTTTTCCTCTTGTTTTTACTGAGAGTTGTGAGGCAGCTGGTTGTCATAGTACAACTTCAACCAACTCCCATTTACCAACCCTTCCCTTCCATTATCCGTTCAACGTCTTCAGCTGCGCAACTCCTCCTTCTGTAACATAGGCAATCTCATATGGTCCAATCCAATGCGTTATGAACTGTTGGAAATACTAAAACAACTGAGAGGGGGGGGTGAATCAGTTGTTTATAAGCTTAAACAATTTTATGCCTTTTAAAATAATTATTAATATTTCTTCATGTGTCATCTACCAACATACAGCATATGGACAGTAAGAGTAAAGATCATCAGTCACACATAAAATACACACAGAG
>JASDQU010033335.1:13958-27152 GCA_032191745.1 Picea mariana | reverse complement strand
CTCTCATGGATTTGACCCGACTGTCCTGAGGATGATCGGGGTGAGCCAGTCTATAGGAGTTCGTGGTGTACTTCTGATACGGGGAAAGAAAGCCAGTGTTTGTTCTGAGGAATCCGTGTACACCCCTGTTCAGAGCCATGGAGTCTGTGTCTGTCTCTGAGAAAACCCGTGTGCGCATTCCCTGAACGGGAAGCTTATGCTGAATTCGAGTGGAAGGATCTTTGTTATTCGGGAAGCTGAGCTAGCCTGTGCGTGGAGTCCCTGTTCCGAAATCAGGACCGTGAGATCATCCTGCGACTGTTGAACCGGTTTGGGGAAGCCTGTGTCTGTTTTCCCCGTGGGTTGTTGTGACCATGCAGTACTAGACTATGTGAGGCTTGTTGGCCTGTGAACGACTCCCTCCAGGTGAGAGAGTGCGCAGAGGAAGGAGAGAGCTCCTGGAAGGAACCTTGTAGCTGCCATAGAGCTCGGAGACTTCCGGTCCGGTCTGTTCCTGCAACCCAAGGTAAAGGAGATTGGCAGCCGAAGGACTGTCTAGGTGACAGAGAAGGTGCATTCTCCTAGGGTGGAACAGGCATGTGGGGAATGAGGGCCTGTGGGCAGTGAGCGTGGGAGATTCCTGGGAGAGAATTCCTTCCTTGTGGTTGTGTGTGATGTTTTCCCTGTAACCTCAGCCTAAGCCTAGATTCCTTGCCTTGGGGTGGAGCTTAGTCCCAGCTCGGGGTGACCCACTGTTGAGATGATGAGCAGTGTCGTCTAAGGCTGGGAGGTTCGTGGAAGGCCTACATTTGGTTGGTGGATTTCACCACTGTCACAAGATAAGTATCTAACTATGTTCTTATCACATTTTGGCATGACTGTGTTGTATATATTATGTATCATGTTTTTCGCTGTGTATATGAATTAATATGAAAAGCTAATTGCTTGTTGATTATGGCAATAATTTTTATGAATACTCTGTGTTGAATGTGTTTAATTGTTAAATGTGTGTGGAGTATATAATGGACTGTATGTGTTATGTAAATCCAACGTAAGTGTGTACAGATTGTTATATAGTGCATTAAAGGCCTTGGCAAGCAAAAAGGTACACTACAATTTGGTATCAGACCGCGAGTAAGCCCAGAGTTCTGAAATGGGTGTGCTACACTTGGCTTGCTGTATGGAGGTTCAGGGTTTGTTGAACCTGTCAGGTCAGAAATGCATGCACTTTCCTGGAAATGCGCCTACATTCCTAGAAACACACATGCATTCGTGTGAGTGCAGGTTCCCAGAAATGTGCATGCATTCCTGCTCACTCCTTTGCCACTTTATTGTCCACGAACTTCATGCACTCACCCATACCTTATATTTTGTTGGAAAAATAAGATTCCATAGTTAGAAAAAAACTTTGCCACTTTATCGTCCACATAGTTATTCACGATTTCTATGAATAAAAATTGTATGTTCTGAAAACTAATTCAAGTTCCTAAGTTTCATCTTCTTACACCATATTCAAATTATTGTGTTTTTCCAAGTTTGCATTGTCACTACACCTCATGAGAGACTATGATTAACTTATACCCACCCACTTATATTTATATATTAATTAGTATATCATATTGAATGATACTTTTTTAAATATTCCATTTAAAATATTTTAATATTTAATATATAAAAAATCTAAAATCAAAATGAATATAACTAATAATTAACTTACAAGTGAGATGATGGAAGGTTGAAATGACACTAAGAATGAATCCCACTCAAAAAATGACCAAGGTGATACAGTGAATTTTAATGACTCGGCTTTTTATTTTAGTGAATTTTATTTTTTTCTTTAAAGTGAAAGTGTCATTCATTTCTTTCTTAATTATTCCATATAGACGAATATACTATAGTTATGACAGATCTGTTGGATCTCTGCTTTTGATTTTTAAAGGAAGGGAAGGAGAGTGTCTATATATCCATCCATAAAGTAATCAAAGCAGAAATTAAGCAGAATCAGGACAGCCAGACGATGATCAATTCAAAGTAATATGCAATATTCGATAAGAATAAGAGTACATGGCATTACAGTTACAATTGTGTGTTTTCACTTATTTTGCATTCTAGAAGAATTTAAATGGCGGATATCGTTGTTCGAGACTTTGATTTCAAAGTAACAAATTCAATTTTGGGAACCTGAATGTATCTCCGTCCGTGACCTTAAGTAGGAAAACGATGCTCAATTCACGGTTCTGCAATTAGTTCGAATTTCTCCGTTGTTGCCCGTTAATACCCCAATGTTCCCCATTTTTATTATGGCGGCGACGAAGCTCTTACTAAACGCATTTACATTAGTGGCAAAGCTCGTTACCAGGTTCTTGGTTGAGCTATCAGAGGTCAGCTCCTGATCAATTTGAAGAATCCCATGCTTTAATTGCAGTTGTTTGTAGTAGCTGTTATCGAAGATAAACGAAGTGTTCTGGTCCAGAAATACGTTGGGGTTCTGTGTTGACGACGAGGTCGGAGATGGGCAGACTTTCTTCAACCTCGCTACTAATGCGGGATCCATAGTAGGATCCGGCTTCCCATTTCCTTGAAAACTGAATAGTCGATCGCTAAAGAAACTGCAGAGCGAGTTCCCCACCGTATGCGCGCCTGGAGTTGAACCCAAAAGAAAATATACGAAAATAAACAATCCAATTACATATGTATCCTTTAAATTCACTTAATTAAAAATGAATTACCTTGTACCGAAATTTAGTAGATGTGTAAAATATTAATAATACTAACCGAACAGAGCGACCATATCTGCAATGTTCAAACCCTTGGCCGAGAATGCTGCAGCTGCGTCAGAAACGACTGAACTGGGTCCGGGTAAATCCACATCGTTTTTAATCTGAATGGCTATTTAATAGATACCGATTAACATAGATTAACAGATTAGTTCACTGATAGTAAAACGAAATCGATGTTGAAGATCGCAAAATTGAAGGAAATTTATACCAGGGCAACAGCGTCTCTGGTAGCAAGTGCAATTATATCAGCACAAGACACAACTCTCGGGCATTTCTTTTTAACGGCGGCTTTTGCTGCATCGATTATATTAAATCCTCTCACCGATTGCTTTGGGAAGCATTTATACTTTTGAAAAAGAAAGGAAGGCTATTGTGTTTATAAACCTGCTCGACTTAATGAATAGTGGATAATAATAATCAGTGAGAGCTTTTTGGTTGCCTTACTCACTGGAGAATAAGTTCATTTCTTCTTTATGCAATACAATAGAATCTTTTCCAAGGCCGACAAGTTGTCGTCAAGGTATATGGGATAGTTTCGGATTATTTAGACACATTTTTTTATTTTTATTATTTAAATTATATTTTTAAATTTTATTGTTAAAATTGTATTTTTGAATATATAAATGGATTTAATATTTGAATTTTTTTTTCTTTACATTTTAATTATTAAGCTGAGTATATTTATTGACAATGGGCACAATTAATGATCTTTTAACCTTATTTAACCTTAAACCCTAATCTGATGGCTATGATGCTCGCATATTCTTAGTCGTCCTCCAAAATCAATGGGTCAGATTTATTGTTCATAACTTTCTTGCATTTATCAAGACATCCGTTAAAATGTTTACTTATTAACATTTACCTAATCACATTAAAAAATTACTGTAAGGATATATAATTGCCACGTTTAAATGATTAAATAGGATTAAACGGTGCATTCATATTACCACAGATGGATTACTAATTACCACAGACGTTTTATAACACACGTTCTTAACCTTATTTAAAAAAATTATGCATTTTTCATACTAATTAATAAATTACGTAATTTAAATCTTATTCCTATTTCTATTTAAAGGTCAATAAAATAAATAATAAATTCTGAAATTTAAAATAATCCATACTCCATTTTGCTAAAAAAAAATATAATAAATTAAATTAAAAATAAATAATAAATTTTGAAATTTAAAATAATCCATACTCCATTTTGCCTAGTTCTAAAAATATATATAATAAATTAAATTAAAGGATTAGGTTAAAACCCAAATCTTACATTCCTCCCCTTTCATCATTTTTTTTCCCATGTTTTCTTCTCCGCCTTTCTCATTTCTCTTTCTCCAAGTTTATTCTGCCAGTGGAAATGTGAGGAACTCATTCTGCCCTTGGGGATGCGAGGCACTGGTAGTTTGATGGCAACGCATGGTTGCATGGCTAGCCTGTCCCATTTTCTTGCTCTACTCCACTTCTTCTTAGGCCGCGCATACAACCTCCTCTTCATTCGTCATGAGAGTTAGATATGAAATCTGTAAAAAAAAAGATTCCAGAACTTCGTCCAAAAATTTGAATTTTCAAATCATGTGGGGACATAATAGAAATAGCATTAGAATGTCAATGTATTTTTTAATTTACAAGACATGCATGCTTCTTATGGATTTACAATATAGAATACCAATGTGTTTTGAGAATATTAATATAATCATTAATTATTCCATGGCTATATTGAAACGGAAATGAAAAGTTCTTTGTCCCACAAACAATCACCAAATATATTTTTCCTTTTCCCTTGGCAGAAGATACAATCACCAAATATCCAGTTTTACTCACTGCTACTAGACGATGGATGATGGGCATAACCTGAATATGGTTTATGGCTTGCTCTGTTTCAAGCAAGCACACTCCATGACCAGCTGAGCCCTCCACCATTGTCATCCACATTGTATTCTGCGAGAAGGAAGCTACCCTTGCACCAACTGGTCCTAGTGTCAGCATGCGAATGAAGAGGAGGTTGTATGCGCGACCAAGAAAGAAGTGGAGTCGAGCAAGAAAATGGGACAGGCCAACCATGGAACCATGCGCTGCCCATCAAACTACCAGTGCCTCGCATCCCCCTTCTCATTGTACATATCAATGGTGCAACTGTACACACTCTGATTGCAAGACTACAAGTAGATGTTTAAAACACTGTGGTCGTTGGCTTGCATATAACCTCTCAAAACCCAAGTCTGTGTGCTTAGTTTTCGTATATAGAATTCTATTTAACAAAGCCAAAAATTCCTCTAAATTGTCTAGAGTTTTGCCTCTACTCATTTTGTCTCAGTATTTGAAGCCTCTTTTTCACGAGATGCACTTGATTCCAAGTTGGACAATCAGTTTGGGTCCCTTGCACGAGGCCATGGATCCAACATTACTTTCAAAACCTAATCGTTAGGGTTCCTCCCGCTAGTCTACATGCCATGCTTTGACGCATCATGTGTTTGCAATGGAGCATCGCTCTGGAAGGAGCGAGTGTTAAAAATTGTCTTCTTGCTTATCGTGATCCCTTCATATGGTGGTCAAATGTGGCACGACCTTCTTTAATTCAAACACCATCGCACACTTCACACCATAAAAAGAAAATGAAACATTTGCCCGAATATGTGATACGTGGCAATGAGGCAAAATGAAAAGCTTGCCCCAATATTTGGTCCCTGGCATGAGAGGAGCGAGAAGGCCAGGAGAGGCGTAAGGTAATTATCCCATGAAGCGTGGTATACATATTATTTTTTTTTCACCACAATCAATGGTTAGGGTAGTAATTTTTTAATATGATTAAGTAAATGTGAGAAAATAAATAGTTTAAGGGATGCATTTCTAAATGAGAGGATGTTATCAACAATAAATCCTATTCATTGATTTGGAGACCAGAGGAAGAATATTCCAACATATTTAACTACAGATTATAAGATTAAAATTTATAATTAAAAGTTTGATTAATCCATCAACCATCAATTCCAATAGGATGACGCCTATGAACGTAAATATAGAATTCCAACAAAATTTTAACTAAATTTAAGTAAAAATTCATCTAAAAATATACCCCAAACAACTCTAAAAAGTCAAACAATTAAACTACTCGATTTGAAATTCGTCGATGATACTGTTGTTGCTCGGGAGTCGGATTGTTATCAGAAAAGTCAACCGGCAGACAACCGTGCTTGCCACGATCTGAATGTTCCACGATAGATCTCGTCAATTGATATTCGATTTATTTAAACTCTTTGTGATGTGGTTGCACCAAATCAATAATCCTATTAGTTAACTCATTTATAGTTTTGTTTGGTTAAAAATAAAAAATGTTCCACGACCATTTTTAACCTTATTGCATTGTACATTCTAGTAGGTTTGGAATTTCAAATTTATCTTCTTATATGAAAACCATTATTTGTTTTTCATGCCTTTTATTTCAAGTCTTAAGCAAATTTAGAAAGGAAGTATCCATATTTTCCAGTATATGAGTTGGATGCAATCTTTATATTCAATTGACCATAACTAATTAAATCTCTTTTACTGTTATATTTACTAGTTCAACAAACCCCTATCCAACCCCTCTCCACTCAGCCACTAAGTAGATTACACTATATTTATATTAAACTAAATTTAGTTGGACTTCTACCCTATGTAGAAGAAAATCTATTTAATGGTTCCAAGTTTTGATGCCGGTAAGTGTTGACGTGTAGATTTACCTGCATTCAAGTTACATGAAGATGGAACCACAAAGTCAATGGTTGACTCTGTGGCTAAGCTAGCCACAACCAAAAAGTCAATGGTTGACTTTTCTCTGGCAAGACCCCTCTCACATATGACACTGTCTCTATTTAACATGGTGTTTGGACAGAATTAGTGGATAATTAACATGGTGTTTGGATAGAATCAATGGATAATAAGATAGACAGAGCCAATAAGATATAGTATATAATTGCAAATTGTTGTTTCTTATCCAAGCTCTAAAAGTTGAGATGATTATCGAAGTTCTAAAAGTTGAGAGTCATCTAAAGGGAAACATCTTAAGCGTACCTAGTGAAAAGGCTCCACGTAGATGATGTTAGATAATAATCTCTCCTATCCCCTACTTTTACTAATGAACTTTGTGTTCATTTGTAGTTGCATTTATGACATCAAATTACTTCACTTCAAGTTTGTGTTTAGTTATTTTTAGAAAATTCAGTTATATAGTTACAATGTGCTTTGTAATCTACTTTGTTTTTGTTAATGATGAAAAAGTAGCGGTTGTTGTGTGCTTCAATTGTTTTTCCCATATTTGTATATTATGAATTTTGTCATGGTATGAGAGGAGGCTTAAGCTTCTTCACATAGGGGAGAGAAATTTTCTTCGAAGAGTAGAGGGAAAATTGCTTTGAAGATTGGAGAGTGATTTGCATGCTATTGCAAGGGAATTTGGAGCCTGATCAACCCACAACAGGAGGAGGAGAGTTTTAGTGCAATATGGTGCGAAAATTTGAAGAAAAACTCTTCAAAAATTTAATTTTTTTAGTTCGGTCACCCCCTGTCTTAGTACAAAGTGCGACCAGGCCTATTCAGTCACCCCAAACCAATTCAGAAGGTGTGACTAGGTTGTTTCGGTCATGCTTAGCCAGTTCAGAAGGAGAGAACGAGTCTTTATTGGTCTCCCAGTCGCCCCTTGACAGTGGAGAAAGAGTGATCGGGTTCTCTTACTTACATCATTTTTCTTGGCCACATCTAGACAGTGGAGGAAAGGCGACCAAGCAAAAAAAATATTTTTTGGTCAAAATCTAAGCCAAAAAGAGGGAGAGAAGAACCATGGAATCCAACAACAATTTATGACAAACACAAGGGCTCGTGTTTACAACCAAAAATTATGAATTTTGGTCTATCAGAATGAAGTCGTTTCTGCAAGTTCACGAATATTGGGAAATGGTTGAGAGTGGCTTCACGGAACCTAAACAAGGTACTCTAACAACAATGAACAATAATAAGAGGAATGCTCTCGAAGAATTAAGAAAGAAGGCAATGCATGCAAGGTTTCTAATCCAAAGTTCAATAGAAGACACATTTTTTCGAAAAATCATAGGTGTAACTAGTACAAAAGAGGCTTGGGATACTCTCGCTTTGGCATACCAGGGTAATGAAAAATCTAAAACCGTTCGACTTTAGACTCTTAGCAGAGAGTTTGAAAAATTGAAGATGAAATAAACTGAGAATATTGATCAGTTTATGACCAAGGAGCTTGGAATCAAGAAATAACTCAAGATTCATGTCGAGGAAATAACATATCTAAAGATTGTTGAGAAAGTGTTGTGTTGCTTAACAAAGAAATTTTCCATGGTGGTTATAGCCATAGAAGAGTCCAAAGATCTCTCCAAATTGACTATTGATGAACTAATTGGTTCCCTTTTGTCTCATGATCAAGGCTCATCATGGAGGAAGAGTCCTTGGAAAATGCCTTCCAGACTTAGGCTTCCCTCAGTAGAGGCTGAGGAAGAGGAGGAAGAGGTCGAGGCAGAGGCATAGTCCTAAGAGGATGAGGTTCTCATCATGCTGAAGAAATTTTACCTCTTGAACAATGAGGACAATCATACCAACATGGACATTATCATAGTTAGAGAGGGAGAGGAAGAAAATGGACAAACAAGTCCAACATTCAATGCTTCTATTGCAAGAAGTATCAACATTATGAGAGTGAATGCAGGAAGAAGCTATCGGATCAGAACAAAGGCGAAGCCAATGTCTCCAACAATGAAGAAGGGACATCTGAGGTAATTTTCCTCTCATTCCAGATCACTAAAGAAGATCACAACAAGGATTTTTGGTTGTTGGACAGTGGCTGCAACTATCATATGATGAGTAACAATTTTTTTTTTTCCGGCATAGATAGTTCGATCACATCAAAAATTAATCTAGGTTATGATTCTCAAGTTCAAGGCCATGGTAAAGGTATTGTTCTTGTCCTAACTAGAAAAATGAACTGAAATCAATTCATAATGTATTCTATGTACCACATCTTAAGCATAATCTGATCTATGTGGGACACTTAAGTGAAAATGGATATGATGTTAGATTTAAAGGCTCTACTTGTTTCATCTCAGATAAGCCACCTAGTAGGAGACTCATAGAAAAGGCGGAAATGACCAAAAATAGAATGTTTCCATTAAATTTGAAAAGTGTGAATTTTTCAGAGTCATATGATCAAAATGTATCTAGCATAGATGAAAGTTGGTTGTGGAATTGTAGGTATGATGATTTAACCTTTAAGAGTCTTAGTGTTTTACAAAAGCAGTCAATGGTCAAGGGATTTCCAATGATAAATGAACAATCCAATCCATGTGAAAATTGTATTCTAGGAAAGCATCACAGAGATAGCTTTCCCACTGCTTCTTATATAAGAAAAGAGAATCTAGAACAAGTCCATACAAACCTTTGTGGTCCCATGCAAACCCAATCGATTGGGGGAATTTTTTACTTTATAACCTTTATTGACGATTTTGACAAGAAATTTTGGGTCTACTTTCTCAAGAACAAATTTGAAACTTTCTCAAAGTTCACAGAGTTCAAAGCTTTCGTTGAAAAATAGAGTGGAAAATAAATCAAGTTGCTCAGGTCATATGGAGGAGGTGAATATGATTCAGATGAATCTACAAGATTTTTCAAGCAATAGGGAATCAAGAGGGAGTTCACAACAAGGTGCACTCCAGAACAAAATGGAGTATCCAAAAGGAAAAAGAAGACTATCATGAATATGGCCAGGAGCATGCTCAAATCAAATAATTTATCTAATTATTATTGGGATGAAGCTGTAGCATGTTCAATATACATATTTAACAGATCTCCTAGAATGAGTGTGAAGGAAAAGGTTCCTCAATAAGCATGGAGTGGCACTAAATCAAGTGTCTCTCATTTCAAAGTTTTTGGATGCATTGCATATGCTCATGTTCCAGAGGAATTGAGAAGGAATTTGGATGATAGGAGTGAGAGGTGTAATTTTACTAGATACATTGAACAATCTAAAACCTATAGAATGTACAATCTAATTTACAAGAAATTTATATGGAGCAAAGATGTCAAGTTCCTAGAAGATAAATCTTGGAGTGACAAAGAAGATGATTTAGCAAACAGAGAAAAGGAGGAAAGATTAGGAAAAACAAATCCTCCAATTTGCCTGCCATGATTACAGGTGCAAGGACAAGAAGAAAAACCAACAAATAGTTCTTCTTCTAGCAGTGAAACATATTCTTCTACAAGAAATCAGATAACAAAATTTTTAAGAGACATCTATGAGGGAGATAATGACATGGATTAACAAGTTCACTTTGCCTTTTTGTCTTATCATCCTACATATTTTGAAGTAGTGAAAGAAGAGAATTGTGTGCAGTCCATGAATGAAGAAATTGATGCAATTCAGATAAATAAGAAATGGGATCTTCTTGATCTTCCTGCGGACAACACCAACATTGGTGTCAAGTGGGTTTACAAGACAAAGTTGAATGAGAAAGGATAAGTAGAGAAGTATAAATCAAGGCTTGTTGCCAAAGGTTTTTGTCAGCACCCTGGTGTTGACTATGGTGAAACCTTTGCTCCGACAGCAAGGTTAGATACCATTCGAGTTGTTTTGGTTATTGAAGCCCAAAAAAAATGGCCAGTATTTAAAATGGATGTCAAGTCATCCTTCCTCAATGGCATATTAGAGGAAGAGGTTTATGATAATCAACCACAAGGGTTTGAATTTAAAGGTCAACAGTCCTAGAGTCTACAAATTGAACAAAGCCTTCTATGGTCTGAAGCAAGCTCCCAAAACTTGGTATAGAAAAATTGACTCTTACCTAATCAACACTGGTTTCAACAGAAGAAAAAATGAACCTACTCTACACCAAAGCAGATCAACAATTTAACACAAGTTTATTATTTGTCTTTATGTTGATGACATGATCTACACTAAAAATCTGCAATTAGATGATTTTAAAATAGTCATGAAAAAGGAGTTTGAGATGACTCATCTTGGTCTCATGAGGTATTTTTTGAGAATAGAAGTTGAGAAATATGCTCAAGGAATTTTATATGTCATCATAAGTATTCTACAAACATCTTGAAGAGGTTCAGGATGGAAAAATATAAACCAATAGAAACACTTATTACTACTAGTACAAAATTGAGCAAGCTTGATGATGGACCAAAAGTTGATTCAACATTATATAAGATACTTGTAGGAAGTCTCATGTACCTTACTGCAACAACACTTGATTTAATGTATGTACTCAATTTTATTTCTAGATTTATGGAGTCTCTCAAGGACTCTAACTGGAAAGTTGGAAAACATATATTAAGATATGTTGCAGGTATGACTGATTATGGATTGTGGTACACATATTGTGAAGATGACACACTTACAGGATACACATATAGTGATTTTGCAGAAAATTTTGATGACATGAAAAACACTTTTGGATGTGATTTTCATTTAGGCATGAATCTAATTTTGTGGGATTCCAAGAAGCATCCCATTGTCAACATTTCATCTGTAGAAGCAGAGTATGTAGTAACAACTACAACAAGTTTCCATGCAGTTTAGATACAAAGACTTTTGATGGATCTTACACATGTGGAAAAAGATCCAACTGCTATCTACTATGACAATAGATCAGCAATAAAACTGTCTAAACACCATGTATTTCATAGGAAGAGCAAACATATTGACACTCACTAGCATTTCATTCGCGAACTTGTCAACAATGGTAAAATCAAACTTCGGTTTCGTGGATATAAGGATCAACTTGCATATATCTTCACCAAACCATTGGGAAGAATTGATTTTGAGTTTCAGAGACAACACTTAGGTAGTATTAGTATTGAATATTATAACAATTGAAATTAAGAGGGAGTGTTAGATAATAATCTCTCATGTACCCTACCTTTACTAATGAACTTTGAGTTCAGTTTTAGTTGCATTTATGACACCAATTAGTTGTTAGTGGTGTGTCTAGTTTACTTCAAGTTTGTGTTTGGCTATTTTTAGAAAATTTGGTTACATAGTTAGACTGTGCTTTGCTATCTACTTATGCTTTTGTTAATGATGATAAATTAGCGGTTGTTGTGTGCTCCAATTGTTTCTCCCATATTCGTATTTTCTTCTCATGAATTGTGTCAGGTGACCTACCATTGAGTTGACCAATGGTATCTTTAGAGAAACTTAGACAATGTATTCTTCATGTTTTATTTACTATAAATTGGACATAATTATGAATGAAGATGATTTTATTTTCTTCAAATGACACTTCTTACGGAAAACATAACTAAGGCATGAGTTGAATGGTACAAAATTGGATAACCGATTAAGATATAAATCATATGTGGATAATTAAATCCATCTACAACATAGTAAAAACAACATGAATTCAAATTAAATAATTTAACACAACCACATATAATATTTCTCAAATACAGAGTCAATACAAAATAATTTTAATTCATGAATACAACACATAAACGCATAAAAACTTATCTTTTAATTCAATTGTGAAACCAACTTCTTCGGACGAACGTTCCACCCAACCATGGATTTTTTGTTTCAAATATCAACAACAAGTCACCCCAATATGAGGCTAGCAATTAAAAAAAGAGGGTGGTCTCTCACTGCCCACTCACAACCCATTGGTATTCTCTTATAACTATTTTGATTTTCCACTAGGTTTCTTCCTCTTAACCGTCCCAACCCAATGAATGCACCCATTCATTGATCTCAGTACCTCGTGTATACCATTAATTTATTAGGGATTCTATGGCACAGGTAACCATGAATCTCTCTACTGGTAACTCAAGCAAATTCACTTCCAAGAAAACTACCAACAAAACAACAACACTTATTGTTACTTTGCAACTCACACAGGAGTTCACTCTTTAGGCCTCACAACCTGGATATTCAGTATTCTTCTCCAAATACACTCCATAAATTCTCCATAATGTTCCAAAATTCTCCCTCAATGGTTGCTCCAAATCCAACTCTTCTTCTCTACTCTCTTCTTACTATTCATGCCAAAAACTGATTGTCTAAAACTACTGTAACTGGCCATACAAATTTCCTCTCCTATTTTTTTTCTTGACTCACACACTTCCCCAAGATGATTGTACTCAACCCCCATGCTACCAATAACTATGGTATGTGACTTATCACACCTACCCTCTTACATGTATTCAATGATTTTCCCTTGGGTATCTCAATAAATAAATAAACGTTCATACACCAATAGTAAGTTTAGGAAGTGGGTTGAATTAATAGACATTTTTAATCCCCCTTTGACCCCCCTCTTAGACATTCTCCTAGACTTTCCACTCTCTTGTGGATTAATTCAACCCCCATCTATGTCCATATCCTCTAGCAGCTAGCATCACATTTTTTTATTAAAATTTAGAAATACAATTCACATAT
>JASDQU010033333.1:2144-15372 GCA_032191745.1 Picea mariana | reverse complement strand
GCGTTAGCGTGTATAAATGAAATATCTTTGCCTCTATTTTTCTAATTAAATATGCTTTACGGTATATAAATGAAATATCTTGTGCATGTGATAAGGATAAGGTTTATGGGTTTGTTTTCAATTTTATTAATAGATTTTTTATTTATTTATTATTATGGTGAGATATTTTCTTCTTAATGTGATTTAGTTTGTTTACTAATATGTTTATTATTTGAGGGGTAATATGTGGTATAAAAGTCTTTAATTTAGGGGTATCTAAACCATCATAGTTACTTGTATCTTTAGTGGACCACAACAATTCTTAAGATTGTTGGACTTTTTTGTGTGTGTCCTTTTCACTATCAAAGGTTTGGAAATTTCACCATCTTAGAAAACTAAACCTTCTAAATTCAATTAAATTAGCATAATTTGACCAATATAATTCAATTTGGTTTTAATGTTTCTTTCTATATTTTCACGCAGAAACTTGTTATTATGAAACATAATACAATTATGTGTATTTCTATTCCATTGATTATGGAGATAATCAAGTTCAAACCAAATACTAGTTCATGGTTTCATGTTCCTAGTTGCATATTATTATATTACTAGCACAACCACATAAATAAAAGTGGTTGATATATACGGGTAGACAAGATTAATTTTTATTTTTCAAATATTAGAATGAAATTAAATCAATCCACTAAAATAAACTAAAATAAGTTAATTAATTAAATATATCTTATTACCAAGTTTTTGGTACTCCATAACAAATTACAAAGTTTAAACTTAACACAAAACCACTAATACCTCTTCCATCATTTAAAAGCAATTGATATCGTCACAATTAAATTTTCTTATGTTGCTTCTCCTCTTTCATCGCTTGTGTCTCCTCTAAAACTACATTTTGGTTTTAGTTTCATTGTTCCACTTAAGATACTGAATCCAAAAGAAGCCCAGATAGCCATGTGTATCAAATAAAACTAAAGTTGTACATATCTTAATAAATTATGGGTATTAATAACCTGATAAACCATTATGATGCCAATCACTTTAATGACCTTTAATAATTACTAATTGTGATGTTATTGAATATTAGACTTTGATTTATGAATACTACTAAAAATATTCCATCTATATTAATTCATAATTAAAAGCTCTATTCTCAATATGTATAATCTTCTAAGTTTAATAAACAGTTTTACTATTATTCTATTAGAATCAAATAAAACTTTTTGTTACATATGTTTCAAGAAAATATCTATCAAAAAGATTTATAGACTTTTTCCTTCCACATTAATAACCTGTAATAGCTATAAAAGTCACTCAAATGACATATACAAAATTTTAACAAAAATGTTACAACTGTGAATTTCCAACCTAGAAAATGTAAAATTTGCGAGTCCTAAGAGTATTTTCATTGACCAAATCTTCATAAAAAGCCAACCTATATTGTCTTTGAGTGCCTTTTTGATAGGTTGTATGCTACTTTGTTAAACTGTTTGTGGATGTGCAGAAAATAAGATATGGACAAACATACTTAGTATTTACTATTAAAAAATAAATTTTTAACATCCATATTCTTTTTTATTGACATTAAATATTTATTTATGTAGTATTTCAGGATGATTTTGTACTCTCTTTTTTTTTTTAATGATTATGGTTAAATATTTTTTTTTAACGAGGTGTAATAGCAATTGGTTTTTATAGCATTTATTTATTAAAAATTCACGATTATTATTTGGATTAATTTGATTTCTTTAATTGTAATTGTCACAATGTTTACATTTCGGCAATTCCTTGACTTATATCTAGCGACGGATATGATCCAAACCGTGTTATATCCTGATACACGACTTGGTCGATTGTCATCGGATAGAACGACTGTCCTAGGTTAATTCTTTTTATTGTTCAAGGAATTGGAGATCGAGGTTTTCTGGTTCCGACGCCATGGCTGCACCTAACTCCTCGACTAGCAACAAGGTGAGTTGCACTGCAGAAAATACGGCAAATTTTTATTTTTTTAAATGAATATTCTGTGTATGGGTAACTTAATTTTTTTTCTTACAAATTGATAGTTTTCACTAGATTGAAGCATTTCACAGGTATCTCCAGACTTAAAAGCTGTTAGGATGTGAATTAATTTTTTGCAATATATTTTGATGAAGCTCACACTCTGCAAATATCCATAAATCCTAGAATACCATTCTCTTAGTGCCTATTTGAAACATACAAATAGCAAACCTTAAACCTGGAAATATGGAACACCTTTCCATTTACATGAAAGCTCCAAGGCTAGTAATTCATTGTACACTATTCCATTAAGGAAAGTTGCTTTCACATCCATGTATCCTCCATCCCATAAATCAAAATAAATACAACTAATCTAATGGAAATGTACTGGGGACTGGAGCAAATGTCTTCTAATGTCTTTCCATAGTCAATCCCTCTCTCTGAAAGAACCCTATTGCCACAAACCTGAAATTGAACTTTTCAATGCTACCAGATTTTGTAGAGCCACATGGAACTTAATATTGACTTTCCTTACACCTTTGGCACTATGTACCACATTTTTTTCTTCAGGACGGAGGAGTACTTAAGCCTCCTTAGAGATGGAAGGTTTTGAATGTATGATATTTCTCATCAAAGCTCTGATCTGTCTAAATGTGTTGTTAGGAGCCTTAACATACTCTTGAGAATTTCTGAATATCTCAGTGAACCATCAAGGTATTTCGATATAAATTTAACATAGTAAATGAAATGGATTTATATACTTTGGCAAGTCCCGTCATAGCGAGAGTTTGGAACTTGTTTGAACTGGTGTCTTAAACAAGATCGGTGCTCAATTGAAACTTGGTTTTGGAACCTAATTTAAAGAGCCTATCTATGGTTTTTGGAAAAAAATGCATGAAAACATCAAGAAGACATAAATTCTTTCGATAGAATAAACAAGCTCGCATTTGCACATTAGGAAAAAAATGCATGAAAACATCAAGAAGATATAAATTCTTTCTTGGAAATTGGAATTGAACAAGAATACATTCATTTGAAAGCTCTAGAGGAGAATAATTTTAGTATGAGCTCAGAATTGGCATCCAAGTTGAATTGAGGAAAACAAAATTTAGTACGTTGTATTCTCAATTATGGATAGATGGGACTGGGTATGTTGCAATAATCATAACCTCTCGGCTAGGTAAGGCAAGATGTGGGATTGAAAGTGGGGATTTGATACCCAAGATGTGGAATTGAAAGTGGGGATTGGATACCCTTTCGATAGGTAAGAGAAGATGAGGAATTGAAGGTGAATAGGCAATTCAGATTCAAGATTTTCATCTAACAAAACTTTTTTGATGAAGTGCTTGCATATTTTTCTACATTGGATGTATGTGTAATCATTTTGGGAAGCCCGTAATTGTATGTGAGAGATGACATATTTCAGGAGGAGAAAAAATAATTAGGCTAGTCAATGATGAAAAGGTATATGCCATAAATTCACACCAGGACAAAGCCAAATTCTTTTTTATTAGTGCTATTATGAAGAAGTTTGTCTCCCTAATTTTGAGAGAATGAAAACAACAAAGAGTAGGCAACATGTTGGAGATGAAGGAACCCTTGAAAGGATGTAGTGGCAAGTACTACCAACAATTACAACAATTGATTGAAGACTTTCACTTAAGTGAGAGGTTGAGCATGAAATTTAGTTGTTTTCAAAATCACCATTACTTAACATTGGGTTGTATAGGAAAGTTCACCATTGAAGAAAATGAAGTGAGGAATTAGTTGTAAGGGAGTTAACCTAGTATGCTCCCTCGTGGAGCCAAAGAAAAACAACCTAGTATGCTCCCTCATGGAGCCAAAGAAAAACAAAAGTTGGAGATGTGCATTCATTATTGTACCCTGAACAAAATCACCATGAAAAATAGATATCCTCTACTAAGAATTGATGTCTTGTCAGACCAACTGCAACAAGCCATTCAATTCTTCACCAAACTAGAGTATCAAAGAGGAAGATGTGTGGAAGACACAAGACAATATTTATAACTTTTCTATGATGGAATGTGGAGGACCAACCAGAAAAATAGCATAACCTGAGTAACAGAAAAGGAATGATTCAGTTTCCCGACAAAAAAAATAAAAAATCTTCCTCTATTTATGTGATATAGAGCGATCTAGCAAGCAATTAATGGAAGCTAAATTCCAATGAGAGTGGATAAAATAACAAAAACTCTTAAATGGAAATAGAATGAATGCAATTACTAGAATTGCTTTGCATCGATTATGGTGGAAGAGTGGAGATGACTAAGGCTCATATAATTATAGCTTCAAGATATTTAAGTCATTAATCAATTCTAATAGAAAATTAAATTTGTGTAGATTTAATTATAAGGGAAAGTAAAATTTGTGTAGATATTTAAGTCATTAATCAATTCTAATAGAAAATTAAATTTGTGTAGATTTAATTATAAGGAAAAGTAAAATTTGTGTAGATCTATATTGGGCAATATAAATATCTAATTTATTAATCAATTATAATTATAAGAGAAAATTAAATTTGTGTAGTTTTAATTATAAGGGAAAGTGAAATTTCTGTAGATTTATATTGGGCAATATAAGGACTAACTCTTTTTTCGATAAAAATATATATGGAGTTAATGCCATTCAAATTAGATGGAATTAATTTCATTCAATTTCAAAGAAATTTTTAAATTTTATAAACTTTCCAAATAGTGCAGAGTCTAACATAGTAGCATTTGTAGCATTTGTATGAGTGAATCTATCTGCAATTTTGGTTAGTAACATTTGTATCAGTGAATCTATCTGCAATTTTGGTTAGTAACATTTGTATGAGTGAATCTATCTCAAATTTTGGATTTTGTTAAAAAATTCATGATTCATCTTATTATTTGTATGACTGAATCTATCTCAAATTTCCCATTTTATCAAAAAAATTCATGATTCATATTATTATTTAATATATATATATATATATATATATATATATATATATATAACATCATTTTCCACCCTAACTATTCTAAATGTTACTAAAGTGTTAAACCTTACTATGCTTTATTTAAGTTTTCCATATTTCTTTGGCTCTATTTCTCTTTTATGTTTTCCCTCCATCTTTCTAGAAATTTATATCATTTTTGAAACATAGTGGAAAACCTACCTGTACTTTGAAACTCGGTGAAACCTGTCCTGGTCCAAATGATGACCAATCTTTTATGTTTTCCCTCCATCTCTCTAGAAATTTATATCATTTTTGAAACATAGTGGAAAGCCTACCTATACTTTGAAACTCGGTGAAACCTGTCCACGAGAGGTCCAAATGGTGCCCAATGTAAAAGCCCTGCATGCAAATTCAAGCTTAGTGTACACCACAACTTTGAAACTCGGTGAAACCTGTCCATAAGAGGTCCAAATGATGCCCAATTTAAAATCCCTGCATGCGAATTTAAGCTTAGTGTACACCACAACTGTCTTCAAACATAAAGCAAATAAACTAGTTGTCTCGTTGTCTTGAAGCCAGAGAATAATATAAGTCGTTGCCCTTCATTGGTTGTATTGTTGCATGTGTACAGTCTAGTCATACTTAAATTAACAAGAGAATTATCATACAAGCTCTCTTACAAACCAAACTAATCACGGCTTCAACAAGATCCCAACCAAAGTTGTATTGGGACATTAAAAAAAAACTAAATATCTAATTCCACCAGAAGATCCTGGTTATTAAGCTACAACTACTGCTGGAACTGGAGCTGGACTTCTTTCTTCTGCCACTGCCTCTCTGACCTAAGGTGAAATTGGGTTAGAATCAACAAAAAGGGATGCTGAGGGCTATTGAATGGACTGAGATTGAACGGCTTGGAAATCTATATTATATTCTATATTTGACACCAGATACATATTCCTCATCGGGGGAGACACCAGTAGAGACTCGGGTTGCGGAGCCAGATGCATCACTAGTAAGTCGTTCCAGCGGCAGTAATTTAAGAAGCATAAGTTGTATAGACGGTTCGAACGTTGTTCCGGGAAAAGCGAGGAACGACGTGTTCTGCGGCTGGGTATCTCTCTATGTAGGAAAAGAATTCCACGGTCTCTATCGTATTAAACCAATAAAAGCCATTTGGAAAACTAAACAAAATAAACAAACGTCTAGGACCATTTGAACAGATAAATAGTGGTTTGACAAACGTCTAGGACCATTTGAACAGATAAACAAAGCTTTTACAGTCAATATGAAATAGATAAACAGAATAAAATATAAAGGAGATAAATAGAGATAAATATAAACATATTGATCTAGGAAATAGAATAATAAAATAAGAACAGCTAAACAAAGCTTTTACAGTCAATATGAAAGAGATAAACAAAATAAAATATAAAGGAGATAAATAGAGATAAATATGAACATATTGATCTAGGAAATAGAATAATAAAATAATGTATTAAAAAATACATTTTTAAAGATAAATAGATTTTACATTTTTTTTTATATTTAATTCATTATAAGTAATGAGTAATGGTTTTATATATAATATATCATAAATAATGGTCTAACAGGGAAATAGGTTCTTTATAATATGGAATTTTTGAGGATCATTTGAAATATGAACGAGATTTGTTTTATATATAATTCACTCTAAATAATGGTTTAACAGGAAAATAGGTTCTCCATAATATGGAATTTTTGAGGTCTATTTGAAATATGAAAAAGATTTCTTTTATATATAATTCATCCTAAATAATGGTTTAATAGGGAAATAGGTTCTTTACAATATGGAATCTTTGAAGACCATTTTAAATATGAAAGAGATCTTTTTTATATATAATTTAACCTAAATAACGGTTTAACAAGGAAATAGGTTCTTCACAATATGGAATCTTTGAGGACCATTTGAAATATAAAAGAGACTTATTTTATATATAATTCACCCTAAATAATGGTTTAATAGGGAAATAAGTTCTTCACAATATGGAATTTTTGAAGATCATTTAAAATATGAAAGATATCTCTTTTATATATAATTTACCTTAAATAATGGTTTAACAGGGAAATAAGTTCTTTACAATATGAAATCTTTGAAGACCATTTAAACATATAAAAAAATAATAATTTAACAAAAAAAAATAAGTTCCTCACAATAAACAAAGTTTTTTCACTCTTGAGAAGATAAAAACCATTTGAACAAATAAACAAAGCTTTAACATATTTATTCTTTATTATGATAATTATTTCCTCTAAACAAAGCTTTAGCATATTTATTCTTTAGCATATTTATTCTTTATTATTTCCTCTTCTAGATATAATGAAAGGAAAATAATTAATATAAAAAAAAAAATTACATGGCTAACTGATCATTACGTACCCTGATTGCGATTCAACATAATACAAGACCAAAAAGGATGCTTTGAGTGTTTGTAAGAAAATTGTTTGGCAGTTCAGTATGTTTACTATTTTAGGTGTAGAGGTTCATGGTGGCCCAACCATTTACTATTTTAATTTAGTATCACGTCATGGTACGAAGCCTTCCGAGCACAGTAATAGATGGCATAAAAATTGTCGTAAGTTTTTTCTATTCTTCTTTTTTGCCTTACCTTGATATATGTTTGTGAAAAAATAATTTATTATTATTATTATTATATTTATAAAAATATATCTAATTTTTGTTTTTTAGGGTAAACATTGTTGTAAGTTTTCTGTATTATTTTTCCATCCTCACTGGGTGGGGACAGGAAAATAATAAAGAAAACATATTACCCCTATAAAAGTTGGGGTGGAAGAAAATAATAGAAAAAACATAATACCTAGATGAGAGTGGGAGTGGGGGGAATAATAGAAAAAACATATTACCTCTATGAGAGTTTCTATTGTTCCCCCAAATATGTTTTCTCTATTATTTGTCCCCACTCCTAATATGTTTTCTCTATTATTCTCCCCTACCTCTTTTTCTACTAATGAATAACAACAATGCCCCTTATATTTTCTCATATATTTCCCCAACCTCTTCCGCTCCTCGTGAATAGCAAAAACATTGCATAACTCACGCTCTTCCTCTGTTTTATGGGCGGAGAATAGTAGCAGAACGCCTGTGAGAGGAGCAGCCACCTCGTTTTGATTGAAGGGATGCTAATAAATAAGAGAGAGTAGTGGTGAACTATCAGGTTGAATTTCCTAACCACTTCCTTCCTTACTTCCTTTTTAGCTTGATCCATTTAGCAAGCTTATTAAACAAATAGAGATTACCGGGAAAAGCATTTAGGTTGGAAGAAAATGTAAAATTGAAGCAACAAACACTCTTTATTAAAACCAGAACATTTCCAAATTACTTCCCCATCTCATTGTAACGCATATGTTTACCGCTTTTTCCCCGACAGCAAGATTCCATCCCCTTCTTCCTCCGAGTGCGGCAAGGGCACAAACTCTTCATGTTATTATCGACGGGCGCGGCCGCGGCCCGATGATATGCGGAAGAGGCCGCCCGTCCATGCCCATGGCTGCCTGTTGGCTGGCCGTTCACATAGATATCGGGCCTTTTGCTGGGTGGAGGTCTTTAATTGTCAAGACTAACTTTAATCTATTTTTATTTCATTGGTTGGACAATTTGTTGTTAAAAATAAAAAAAAAAAATCTGGAACTGAAGGTTGTCGTGCACGTGACTACAACACAAGTACAGATGAGTTTCGTCAGGTCTTTACTTCATTATGATGTCATAGAGTCTGAGATCGAACATTAAATTACTGAAAGTAAAATGAAATCGTAGATCCCCGTTCTGTCTGTGTGTGTGACGACCAGGATAACAGTGATGCTACATTTATGGCTGTAGTAAACACTAAATTCTGCTTCAACTCACCTACCACATTCGCTGTCAGGACAGTGAAGGCCGCGAAAAATTCAAATTGGAGGAATTGGCTCTTAAAGATAGCGACGGGAATCCCATACTGACTGTGAAACCCAAGGTTATAGACATACATAAATTTATTTTTCAGGGTATAGACATGCTGATAATGATTTTAAATCTAATAATAGCGTTGTTGCATGTTAAATCAGGATAAGATTCCGAACTTGAGTGGTAAAAAGCAATGGAACGTCTTCCCAACGATGGAAAGTGTCTTGCAGGAGGGTAAAAAGAAATCGAAAACCCCGGAACCCTTATTTACCGTGGAGACTTCCGGGGATTACTCGAAGATTGAAGTCTCCCTGACGGATTACAAAATTGAGGGCAGTTTCGCAAAACGTATCTTTACAATCTACCACATCTCTCTCATTGCTGCAGAGGTAATCCCCAATCTCTCTAATCCCCCCACCTCTCTCTAATTAAATGTGATTTTAAGTTACCCTATCTAAATGAAACTTCAAGTTATGCTCTTTAAATAAAATATCTTTCTTTGTTGTATACTTAACATTTTATGAAATGATTATTCTATAAAGGTCAATTTTTGGTGGGCACATTTGCTTGAAATTCAGTATAATTGTTAGATTTGCATTATTTCTGTATAATCTGAATGTTTTATTGGTTTTTTTAGCATGCTAAATCTATTTTTGTATTTTGAAATTGATTTTAAACAATAAAAAATAGTGATTATAAGTAGAATTATGTCACCTGATTCTAACCAAAAAAAACCCGTTTAGTAAAACAAAAAAAATCCATTTAGTAAAACAGTTAAACAAAGGCAATATCTTTGGAATGTGATAAGGGTTGGGGAATTGTTTTGTTGTTACTTGATGCTCCGTTCTTTTCCCAATAACCATAACTATATATTTTATTAATAATATTTTTCTTATTTATTTATTTATTATTATAATTAGAATTCTATTTTCCAGTGATCTTATTATTCTGTTTTGTATAATAATTTTTTATTTAAGGTCATGTTATTTTTCTGTTTTGTATAAATCTGTTTCATTTTTTATTTTTATTTTCATTTATAATTTAGATTAATTAATACAATATTTATATGGTCGTTTTTCACATTTTCAAATTAATGGCGCTCATCCAAATATATCAACCACTTTTATAAAATGATTGTTGCTAGTACATAAACATGTTATCATGCAAACTGATGTAATAGTTTTTAGAATCCAAAAGAGTAGCCACTAAATGGTTAACATTAAAGCTGTCAAATACTAATTAATCCTTATATCTTTTTCCATGGTTACATGTTAATATATTATTAATATGGATGTTCAATATTTACTATTAAAAACTAAATTTCTAATACGCATATTCTTTGCACTTTGGCATTAAATATTCATTTTTATTGTTATTTTATGTAATATTGATTTTTATTATTATTTTATGGTTACTTTGTATTTTTTTTTTTTTTAATGATTGGGGTTAGGTTATTTACTTTGTTGTCTGATAACTATTATGTATTGTTTTCAATGAAAAATTTAGGATAGTAAATGAAATGGTTTTATACACATGGGGAAGTAGTGTCAAGTGTATGGTAAATAAATACAAGTTTTGAGTTTTAGATGCATGACTTAAGGTCACTGCTCTTCTATGATATATTAGCATCCTAAATTATGTCTATATATTGTAAATTGCATGTTTATATATATTGTAAATTGCATGTTTATACAAGTTTTTTTTTAAAGTTATAATTTTTAAACTTTGTGATGTATGTTGTAATGTTATTCAACTCTTGTGATATACTATGTTTTTTAATTAGGTTTGTATATTGTAAATTCCATATTTATACAAGTTTTCGGAAAAAAAAAGTTGAATATTTATCTTGTTTTATTGCAATATATGATACTAAAAAGTAATAAATTAGATGTTACTAAGGGCTTGAACACAAGGTATCAAAGTAATCTAAATGTATCATATGTATGAAAATATCTTGTGATGTTCAAGACATTGTCATTATCTTTTGAAAATATTTAGAGTGCTTGGGTCGTTTATATATGTGTTGGTTGGAAAGATGAGTGTTTTCTTTTCTTTTCTAATTTATATGTTATTGAATAGGTACTATGTGTTAGTAAATTGAAGAGCTATTATTTGTTAGTAAACTATAATTTCATTGCTACAGTTTTCCATTCTAGCCGATTTTGCATTGAAGTAAAAGAAACACAGGTGGCCAAAAAAAGATTTAATCATTTTAAATGTTTTATTGTTGAAGTACTTGAAGAAACATCGAGGATAAATTGACATTTCTCAAGAATCTTTGTTCAATAAATGGTTAGTTATAAGCTTACCATTTATCGATCATATGATATGAAAACCTAAGTTCGAATATGCCTATGGAGACCTGTATGGTAAGTACCCGCAGTGACTACAAAAAAATTGACAAGAGTTCTTGTCAAGGCTAGAGAGAAGTTGAATATCAAGAACAGACGGGAAACATCATGGATGTATGGTCTCCCACAACACCCACTGAGCATGTGTATTCTTTGGGAAGATTCAATTATGGAATGAATAAAGAGCACAAGGAAGAAGTAATTAGTTGGGCGAATGAAGACATTTGGTTGTGAGCAAGGGCACCTTGGGTACACAATGGGGTAGAGACAAAGAGAAGGGGTAGAGACAGAGAGGGAAGGGGGGGAGAAAGAGGAGGGGTAGAGAAAGAGTGTGAGATGGAGGAGAGGGAGAAAGATAGATGGGATAGAGAGAGGGATAGTGAGAGGAAGGGAAGCATAGAAAGAGACATAGAAAGGGGATATAGAGAGAATGAGAGGAAGGGGGCGATATATAGGGATACAATGAGGGGGAATAGAGAGAGAAATAGGTGCAAAGAGAGTGATATTGAGACTAACAATGAGGACATAGAGAAAGGGTGGAAGAGAGAGGGGAGTGAGGGACAAAGGGGGAGAGAGAGAGAGAAAGGAATATTAGGGGGATAGAGAGGGAGTGGGTGTGAGATTCTGAGGCATGTCAAGGTAAGGTATAGCTCTAGGTATTTCCATGCCTTGTAATGTCTAACTCTTGACATGTCTAAGTATTACCATCTATAATAGTTTGAGGGAGAGAGAAGGAGACAGAGAGGGGGCGTAGACAGGGAGAGTGAGAGGGAGATAGAGAGGGGAGAGTAGATGTAGGAGAGGGAGGAGATAGATAGAGAAGGAAATTATTTATAAGAGCACATGCACGTTCCTAGAGCACGTGCACATTCCTAGAGAGTGATTAAAAAAATTTGATCATGTTAAGACCCTCTTGGCCCGCACAAACAAAGTACATTGTAATTTCAGGCATATGTTGATTTTGATAATTTAAAAATATATAAAATTAATATAAAAAAATTCCAAAAAATACACGGCACAAGAAAAATGGGTTTTGTACAATTATGCAAGTTTTTGGAATGAAATTACATCGTTAAGATACTCAACACCTACACGAATAAAAAACATATACCTTATATTTTGTTGGAAAAATAAGATACTGTTGTTAGAAGAAATCAAATTTGACCTGGTCATTCACAATATTCAGAAAGTAATTTAATTTCCTACATTTCATCTTCTTACATGATATTCAAATTTATTGTAAAAGTACCTTGAATAATCCGTCCAAGTTAACATATTGTTGTTTTTCCAGCATTTCCACTAATGCATCATTGGAGACCATCATTATCGTTCACTCGGCCTTGATTTACCTATCAGTGCTCTTTTCAACCAAAGCTATAAATTTCTTAAAAGTATTAAATACATCAACTTTTCTTAAGTAAATAGATCCACACCTTTCTAGAGTAGTCATCTATAAATGTCACAGAATAAGGCGATCCTCCAAAAGAAATTGTAGGGGATGGTCCCCAAACATTTGAATGAATGTAATCAAGAATACCTTTGCTTATATGTCTTCATGTTTTAAAATTTTGTCTACATTGTTTTCCAAAAACACAATACTTGCAGAAATTCAAATTCAGAAACATTAAACTTGGAAGTGGCTTACAATCAACCAGTACCTTAATCCCTTTCTCGCTCATATGACCCAAACGTTGATGCCATAAACAAGTAGAGTCACTTGCACCTTCAGATGCTACCACTTCTTGATTTATTTCAGTCCTTCCTTCTATTTGATAAAGGATCACGATCATAGTTTCCTCCATGACTACTACTATGCCTTTAGACACCTTCAATACCCCACCTTCAGTTGCACACTTATAACTAGTAAAATCTAGAACTCCCAAAGATATTAGTTTTTTTCTAAGTTCAGGTACATGCCTCAAATTTTTTAAGGTTCTTATAATACCTTCATACATTTTAATTTGGATGCTACCAACCCCAACAATTTTACAAGAAAAATCATTT
>JASDQU010033332.1:9463-22029 GCA_032191745.1 Picea mariana | reverse complement strand
CATGCAGATCATGAAGCATGGCTGGTTGACTCAGGTGCATCCTTTCATATGACACCCCACAGGGAGTGGTTCTATGAATATGAAAGGTATGATGGAGGTAATGATTTCCTAGGTGATGAATCGACAACTAGAATCATAGGTCGAGGAAAAGTCAAGTAGAGGCTCATAGATTGAAGGATTAGAACACTACTTGGTGTTGTGCACATCCCAGGTTTGGCCATAAATTTGATTTTTGCAAGAAAAGTGGACGATGCAGGGGTAAAAACAATATTTGAAAAGGAAACCTACAGGATGGTTCGAGGAGCAATGGTGTTGTTGAAGGGAATTCGGTTTGAAACTCTGTATAAGATGCAAGGAAGCACTATTAGTGATGGATGTAATAGTTCCATTGTTCCTGATATTGGATTTGAAGAAGAAATAACTCCTACAGTCTCTGGAGAAAATTTTATGTTGTGGCATCAAAGACTAGGGTATATCGAAGAGAAGGGTCTTCGACTACTGCACGATAAATGTATGGTTGAAGGTATGTCTAACTTCTCTTTGGATTTGTATTTATGTGAACATTGTGTAAGACTCCCCTCTGGTGCAACGAGGGAAGAAGGCATTTTACAACTAGTTCACAATGGAGTGTTTGGACTTGTGTCGGTTCCATCATTAGGAAAATATGTGTACAATGTCTCATTTATAGATGACTTCTAGAGGAGTACTTGGATATATTTCCTCAGAAAGAAATATGAAGCCTGGGATAGATTTAAAGAGTTTATGACTCTTGCTGAGAATCAAACAAAGAAAATAATTAAGGTGTTGAGGACAGATAATGGCAGAGAATTCTGCGGGAATTAATTTCAATAATTCTATGAGAAGTGTGGTATATAAAGGAAGAAGAATACTGCATATACACCTCATCATAATGGAGTTGTAGAAAGGATAAACATGACGGTGATGGAAAAATCAAGGTGCATGCTCAGTGGTGTCAGGTTAAGGAAAGAATTCTGGGCAGAGGTAGTGGGTATTGCATGTTACATGGTCAACATATCACCCTCATCAATGATGGATGACAAGACTCCACAAGAGATATGATCTGGTAAGAAACCTTTTCTCACACATCTCAATGTATTTGGTTTTGAGGTCTATGTTCATGTTCCAAAGGAAAACATGACTAAGATAGATAAGAAGGATGAGAAGTGTATATTTATTGGGTATAAAGATGGTATCGAATGTTATAAGATTTGGAACCCAGAAACTAAGAAGGTTGTGTATAGCCGAGATGTGGTATTTAGAGAAATGAAGGATGTTGTTAAACATGGAGTCCTACCTAGTAAGGAAGAACTAGGGAAAATAGAGTTTGATTTAAAGGATGATGAATCAAACTCTACAAAAGAACATGAATTAGAAGAAGAAGATCGTCATACTCCAGTATTGAGGAGATCGGTTCAAGAAAGAAGGCTACTGGAAAGGTATACTCCATTTGATTTTCGTTCAAATTTTTCTTTGTATATTATTGATGATGATCCTAGAACTATTAGGGAGGCAGTGGATTCAAAGGATGGAAATCTTTGGGAAAATGCCACAGATGAAGAAATGGAAGCCTTGGATAAGAATGAGGCTTGGGATATAGTGGAGTTTCCGACTATAATAAATCCCATTGGCAGCAAATGGGTATTTAAAAAGAAGCTGAATGCAGAAGGAAAAGTGGATAAATACAAAGCTCGGTTAGTAGCAAAGGGTTATTCCCAGGTTGAGGGAATTGATTTTGGTGAGATTGTTTCTCCTATTGCCAAGTTAACTTCTATAAGATTTATGTTATCTATTTTTGTTGCATTTGATTTTGAAGTAGAACAGATGGATGTGAAGACAACTTTCCTACATGGGGATCTGGAAGAAGAAATCTATATGAACCAACCAAAAGGATTTGTTGTGAAGGGAAAGAAGGAGTTGGTATGAAAGCTAAAAAATTCCCTGTATGGTTTAAAACAATCACCAAGGATGTGGTATCAAAATTTTGATACTTATATGCTGGGACTTGGATTCACAAGAAGAAAAGAGGATCACTATGTGTATTTTAAATTAATTGGTGATCATTTGATTTATATGGATGACATGTTGTTGATATGAAACAACAATGATATTATCTAGGATGTGAAAAATCAGTTGTCCTCTAAATTTGACATGAAGGATCTCGGTGCTTCAAATTTCATTTTGGGAATGGAGATTAAAAGAGATCGAAAAAAGAGGAAAATATGGTTAAATCAGAGAAAATATGTCGAGACAATATCGTAGAGGTTTAATATGCAGGAATGTAAACCGGTCAAGGTCCTTCTTCCTGTTGGTGTAAAGTTATATGCGGATCAGTTTCCCAAGACACGAGAAGAGGAGGACATGTCTCGTGTTCCATATGCGAGTGCAATTGGTAGTTTGATGTATGCAATGGTTTGTACTAGACCGGACATTTCACATGTAATGGGAGTTTTAAGAAGCTATATGTCAAAACCAGGGAAGGACCATTGGACAATAGTAAAAAGGGTTTTTAGGTATTTGTGTGGCACTGCTAGCTATGGATTGTGCTACCAAGGAATACCAGGATTGGATAGAGTCTTGGACATACATTGATTTGTGGATGCCGACTGGGATGGAGATATGGATCGTAGAATATCTACAGGTGGGTATGTGTTTAACCTGTTTGGAGGAGCAATCATTTGGATGAGAAAATTATAGGCTATAGTGGCACTTTCAACTACAGAAGTTGAATACATGGCAACCACTCATGAAAGTAAGGAATAAATATGGTTACAAATATTGTGTTCATGTATTCAGTTGGTACATCAAGATGTAAGGATAGATTGTGATAGTCAGAGTGCAATTTTTCTGGTGAAAATCCCGACTTATCATTCAAAGACAAAGCATATTGATATTCAATATCACTTTGTGAGATACATGGTTGAATAAAAGAAAGTGGTTTTGATGAAGGTGGGCACTTTGAAGAATGTTGCAAATTCATTAATGAAATATGTGAGCACTGAGAAGTTCTCTTGGTGTAGAGGATCCATGGCCATTTTGTCTTGGATTGTTGACTATGTAATCTTGTAACCCCCTGTATGAAAAGAAAACAAGTGGGAGAATGTTGGCTATGTGTTATATTCCTTTCACAACTAGCTCTAGTGTTTGCTACGTTGCGTCAGGTGCACAGGGGTTCAGGGGCAGCGCCCCGAATAACTTTTTTTTGCCTCAGAATATGTGTCACATTTTTTGCCTCATTTTTCACGTTGCCTCGATTTTCGTGTCCATTGTTGGGAGGCTTTTCGACACATGGTTTTTTGCTGATGGTTTTCTATTTCCGATTAAGGAATTAGGGTTGTTGACTAATCCAGGTCATTGTGTTAGGGTTTTGGATGTCGTTGGATCCTATTTGTATATTGTATTGTAAATAATCTATCACTGTGAATGAATATAGAATATGTTGGTTTTCCCAGTTTTGGTTTCCAGGGAAAAAATATGTGTATTGTGTGTATTTGCCATTATATCTTTTTTGTTATTTTATTGAAAAATTGTTTGTAGTAAAATATTGTACAAGGTTAAAATCTACAATGTCTCCCAAATGAACAGTAGACAATTGTATCTTTGCAGTGTCGTCCATGATCTTTTGTACCCTGCAATATACCTCTATCTACTTGATCCATTGTCTAACTTTTCTACATTCAATTCTCCATCATAAATTGGCAATTCAAACTTAACATCTAATTTCAATAAAGGTAAATAATGAGCATGAGAAGACTTCTTAGAGGGATTCTTCTTATGAGGAGAATGTTCACTTGCTCCATTGGTAGATGATTATGAGGATGATGGTGAAGAGGGTTCTGTAGGTCTACCATCTTCACCTCCTCCTTAAGATTTTACCAAATATTCTCCATCACTAGACTTGTGAATTCTTTGATATAAATCATCTATTATTTCTCTCATTGAGAAAAGTGTAGCCATAACTTTCTCAAGTCTCATGGGAGGATATTCTACTTCCTTTCCTTCAAAAAATGTCTTTTGCTTTCAAAATATACTTTGAATATTTGACTCATAACTTGCAAGATTTCCTTTACCAAGCTTGAATCTAGACCTTGTAAGCATTCACTAGAAAACTCTTGTCAAAACCTGCTTTGATACTAACTTGATCCGAAAAATCATTAGATGCTAATTATCATTTAATACACATAATAATCTAACTTGATTTTGAAATAATAATGATCATTTCATTGATTGCATAATACATGTGAAGTTACTTATCTATCTAAATCCACTTTAATGATAAACAACTTGAAACATAATCGAGCGAAAATAGAACAACAATATCAAAATCACATACACAAGTTTGTTAACGGAGTTCACCCAACTTGGGCTACCTCTGTAGGTCTACTTCCAATTGATACCTCTTTATTAATGCTCAAATGCTTGTGTTTTTACAATGACCTTTTTACACATTGCTCAAACTCGGAAACAAAGTATGCCATCACATTTTTTGCGAAATTATGAGAAACATGAGTATAAACTTCAAATAATTCCATTAAGGAACCTCTTGGCACGCTTATGGTTCTATATCCAAGTCTTGATACCCTTTGACATGAACTTTGAGACCAAAACTATACTCTACAATGATATGATGTCATGTTGCATTGGATTTTGTGCCATTAAATAGCCTAGGTCGTCCAAACCGTGGCCCGACCTTGGCACTCACATAGGCATTGAATTAATTAAAAATCCATTCTTTTGTTATAACAAACCATAAGTCATGGAATAATGGTTAAAACTTTGTTATGAATGGGATGAAGTCACGAGTTCAACCCCGCGAACCTCTCCCTCCGTTGATACTTTGTTATATTTATGTTAATGTTTGTTGGATACATTTATATGTGACAAAATATATATTATAATCCCCATGAATCGTGGGATATGGTTTCCATATTAATAATAGGATCGAGAGCTATCCGTCGATCCTATTTTCCTACAAAAATTCAACTGACATAAATAAATGTTGAACCATATATGGTTAAGATTCAAGTGGATGGTGTAATGGTAGTTCGTTGGAATTTTATGCGAGAGAACCGAATTCAATCCTCAGGGATATCAACCAAAATTTTATTCCTCCTTAGACATAATTGGCTAATGGGATACTGCCACGTGGAAATCTCTCATTGGTCCACATGTCAACCAAGTGTACAATCAAGCCACGTGTCATTACACAATGGGTTCACTGATGCCTATACGGTTGTTGTGTCACCTACTTAGTCAGAGGTATGGTTGTGCCATGTGTCATATTGTAAAGTTTCCATGTCATCATCATATGGGTTTCACGTTTGTGCCACGTGTCATGCTTTCAGTGGTGACATGTGTCACCTTGACTTTATTTTTTTGCCCTGTTGACTTGAACTTTGACCAGTCATAAATTTTGCATACGAACTCCATTTGAGGAAATTTTTGCATCGTTGGAAATATATCGCCAATATCTATGTAATGAATTTGTTTTTGATATCATTTGAGATGATCAAATTTTGAGCATTTATGACTCCTCCTAGACCTCGGTGAGCGTTTCAGACCCTTCTAGACCTCTGTGAGCATTTTGGATCTTCCTTGATCAATGATATTATTTAAAATGACTTTGATGATGATGATGTTGATATGGCCAATCCTTTCAATGTCGATTCTGAACCATATGATACATATGTAGACTTGGATGATGAAGAAGATGATCAATGATATTGCAGAAATGATGAAATGTATTAGTTATGTGATTATATCTTTTATGTAATTTATTCTCTTTAAAGTATTTATTTATATGGGTTAATCATCATCATCATAATCATCTTCGTCATGGTCATCATCATCGTCTTCATCATTGTCTCCGTCATCATCATCGACATTGTCATTGTCATCGTTGTCGTCATCATCATTGCCATTGTCATCATCATTGCGATGACCATCCTCATCATCATCATAATAATTTCCATTTTCATATCAATAAATCATTATCATCATCATCGTCATAGTCATCATGATCGTCATCATTATTTTCATTTCTATCACCATAAATTGTTGGAATACTAAGAGGGGGGGTGAATCAGTATTACCCTTTTTCAACAATTAGTAGTTACTTTTGTATTTTGTTAATTACCACAATAGATCAACAATGGACTTGTTTGTAAAATCAATTATATAAGTATAATTAATAGAAATTACAAGATTTTTGTGAAGAATAGTGAAGGACACCAATCCTTTTTAGAGCACCAACTCTAGGAGACACAAATCCCCTTCTTCAGGGAACCAACCCTAGGAAGCACCAACTCCCTTGTTTCTTTAGAGCACCAACCATAGGAAGCACCAACTCCCTTTTCTTTAGGGCACCAACCCTAATAATCACCAACTCCCTTAAATTACACTTAAAGGATATGAATCCTTTCGTGCTCCTCTCTTCCACCCTCACTTCATAAGAATCATCAGTTCTTCTTCTTGGAATTTGCTGCTATTTTGATCTTCTAATATGGACTACATAGAAACTTCTTCTTCACCTTTATTTATTGCTTATATAGTCACCCAACTAGTGTTGGCTATGAATGATTATTTCCCTTTGTTTGGACCATCACACCTTCTTATTTAGATTAAAAAAAATAATGTTGGTTTTTATTCATCATTATTCAAACATTATCGTGAAGGATTTTCAAATTAGTTAGAGTGATTTTCATAAATTGATCACTGATATGGATTGATTTCATTTTTAACTCGATTCCATGTCTCTGCAAATATTGCAGAAATCAGATTATGCATAGGCGCTTCCTTCAAACCATTTACATGTGACCATATGCACAAAACCAAAGGCTTATTAACTTAAGTGATGTTCCCAACGCTTCACGACTTATGTGTTCGTAACCCATGACTAGCAGCTAGAACCTAGTCCTCCGGACTTCGACTTTTAGGCGTTTTCTCTTTCATCCAATATTCTGAAGTTTGACCTCTCACAAGGATTGATCTAATGGTTAGAATGATGCCCAGAACCAAATAAAAAATCTAGCTTTGATCCTTACACTATCCTTCCACTATTGTATCCAATGGCTATGACTTAATCAAATATTGATATGGATGACCACTATTTACTTCAGGACTTCGGGACTTCGGAGGTTCATAGGTCTGGGTAATTGATGTTCCAATTTCCACTAGTGTTGGTTAGCGTCGAAGTGGTCAACATGGGAGTTCTTACATCGTCTTTCCACTATGTTTTTTTCTAACGGTCATGCGAGAATCTGGAGGATCTTAGATCAATAGTTAGCATTGACTTCGGCCTTCTACGCTTCAAGTAGTTGTTGGTTTCCCCCAAAGGAAAAACTCCTAGAGTGATGTAACTTGCTGATGTCATTGATGACTTGGCACTGGCTGAATGGTTTCCATCTGTCATTTATATTTGTGACTTACATGTACCTAAAATGCCAACTGGACCCTGACACTTGTCACCATTTGATTGTGCCACATTTTCTTTACTGATGTGGATTTCCTGATGTGTCACGTGTCCTCCTCCTAGATCTAATGGTCATAGGTTCATTTGAATCCTTGATCTAATGACTGTGATCAGTTGTAGATCAATGGTATGGATTCATTTCATCCTTCGAGACTTTTGTTTATCTGTTTTTCCCACTTCCCAATTCTCTGAGAGTGAGATTCCCCAAATAAACCTTGAGTAACTTGACTTCATCTAATGATCCTTATTTGATGTGAAAAGATTAACATGATCCAATGGTCGTCAGGAATTAGGCTATTCGGGATCTCGTGAATCCTTGATCCAACGACTGTGATCAGTTCTAGATCAATGGTTTAGATTCATTTCGGCCTTTGGCACTTTGGGTTATTTGCTCCCACTTCCCAATTCTCTCGAAGTGAGATTCCCCGAATGAACCTTGAGTAACTTGACTTTATCTAAAGATCCATCTTTGACATGAAAAGATTAATACGATCCAACGGTTGTCGGGATTTCGGCTATTTAGGATCTCGTGAATCCTTGATCCAACGATTGTGATTAGTTCTAGATCAATGATATAGATTCATTTCATCCTTCGGGACTTTGGGTTATTCTCTCCCACTTCCCAATTCTCCCGAAGTGAGATTCCCTGAATAAACTTCAATTAACATGACTTCATCTAATGATCCATCTTTGGCGTGAAAAGCTTAACACAATCCAACGTTTGTCGGGATTTCAGTTGTTTGTGACTACGGGGCTCTGGGGTTCTGAGGTAGTGGAATTGATGCCAACCGTAGATCTATTTGTAGGTGACGATCGATGGTCGATGTCTATTTTGGAAATGAAAATTGCGTGATTGTTAACTCCAACCCTTGCATCCCGCAATGGTTCCCCGCCGTTGATCTTCCCTTACTCAGATCTGATGGTTAGGAATTAATCGAATGTTGATCCGAAGGTCCTCCTCTGTAACTCCCATATCTGATGGTCTTGGTTTGTCCCGAACTGTACATCATTGGATAGGATTCTCCATCGATTCTTTTGTAGTTTTACTATGGGGATTTCAATCCTGATCGCGTTTCTGCGATGCACTTTCCCTTTTGAGATTTTTGGTAGATTCCTATGCATGTTGTTCATAACAACTCATCATCACTACAATGCGCTTTCCCTTTTGAGATTTTTAGTTTTTTTCTTGGATTCTAACTGATTGAGATCATTGATCTATTGGGAATTCGATCCCGATGGTGTTTCTGCATTGCACTGATCTCGTGAAATATAATACATTGCCTCTCCTGAGATTTAGGTAGATTCCTCTGCATGTTGTTCATAAAAACTCATCATCACATCATAATGACATCGAATGTTGACATCAATGACAACATATCAATAAAAATATGTCCAACATAAATCATCATCATCATTTCCATTGTCATCATCATCATCATTGCCACCATCATCAATATGGTCATGATCATCGTCATCATCCTCCTACTCAGTTTGTCGATGGTTCGAGTAGAGTATATTTTTCCTCCTCAGATAAAAACATCAGACATACAACATTTTAATCGGTAACTCGTCGATATTTCGATGGAAACATACTAATCTATTGTGGAAGATATGTCGAAGGTTTGCCATTTTTTCGTTGTTAGACTGACATCCTAGAGATGATCACGTGATGTAGTTAAGACAAACTACCAGGAAAAATCGTCACTAATTAGTCTCTCTTACGATGGGAAAACATTGATCTTTCGATGTACATGCGATTGTGACGAACTGCCAGAAAAATTCTTCGATAATTGGTCTCTATTATGACGAAAATGAGTCAATTTTCCAACCTACTAGCGATGACAACGTGATGAATTTGGGACAAACTGATTGGGGTACATTATTCACTCTTATGGAGGATGTGTGTGTTGGTATTGCAATGCACTCTTGAATGTCATAAATGTGATGAAGGTGAAGTGATAAAAAAATGGTTGTTTCCTTCATCGTACTTGTGACATTGTGGTGATGAACATGCATCAGTAAATCGTCTGAAAATGGGCCCAATGTACTAGTGATTTTTTGAACTCTTCGCTGACATGGATGTGACACAGATTGTGTGGGATGGCAGTGGAAGTAGTGGTAACCTCTTAGGTATTGTAGAAGATTGGATAACTACCATGAAGTGGACAGCAGAGGCAAGGTGTTGTGAAAACATTTTTTTGGAGTGACTTTGTAGTGCAACAAGAAAAAAGGGGAAAATTCCCTTGATCCGAGAACGTTCTGGAGCGATTGAATTGCAGAATGAAGTGACTAGATTTGAGCATGAAGGTTGTGCAGTCTCAAGTTTTGAACGTGACAGTTGGGTTGTCCATCCAACCATTTCAACTCTTGGGAAAGATAGTGCATGGAATCATGCCAGAGGGGTCGAAGTACAAAAGCAAAAGTAGATTCATAGGTGTGGAACTTGGATGTTGTGAACAATATCCTTGTCAAATATTGGATGGTAGCAACAGTGAGGCAAGAGTGACCTTGCCTTGGTGTTTTGAGGTTGGACGAAGTAGCCGAAGTGAAGATAGAAAATACTTGTTTTGAACATGGGGATGTACATTCTCATAGCTTGAGCATGATGGCTGGATTAGTTACCAACCTAGTTTTGGATGTGTGGGTCGATAATGTGTGGAATCATGGTAAAATTAGTCGAAGTAAGGTATAGTAGTAAGTCGCAGGGGTTAAACACTTAGATTATTTGTAGTTTTGTATTTTCAACAACTATGGATATTAGTGCGACAATGTAGTATGATCACCACAGTTGGGAAAAAACAACTTGAAGCATTGAGGACAAAGTTGCAAAGGATATGTCCTTCCAAGAAGCAAAGGAAATGGTCGCATGACAACTTTGGACAGAAAAGGATGTAGACAGTTTCACACCATTGTGGATGGTTGTGTTGAGTTCTGGAAACTTGGGGTTTCCACAGGCATAAAACCTGGGGTTTATGTTGCCAGGAAATTTAGGGTTTCTAGTAGACTTGGTTGCAGATGTGGACATGATTGGATAATGACTTGGAGTACAATTAGTTCTTTCAGATGTTACCAAGGATGAGAATGACTTTTGGTGGGGTGTGTGTGTTGGACATGCATTTCAAATGAGAATAACTAAGTTTTAGGAGTTGCACCATAGTAGAGGAAAGAGTAAAATGAAGGATGAGAGCGCACACAAAGGGTGCATTTTGCGGTGAAAAAGCAGGAAAAGTAGAAAATCGGTGCAAAAGAAGGAAAAGCAGTAGTTCGACCCAAAAGTAGGAAAAACGGTTATGACCCATTATTGTTTTCGGGATAAGTTGTTATGAACCATTAGGGTTTTTAGCCCTACTTCTTTGTATAAATATATAAATTGTTGAGGAATATTAGGCTGCTAATAATAAGAGATTAGGTTGCTCATGATTTATTAAGAGAGTTTATGCTCAAGGTCTTGGGGAAGATATTTCGGGGATAGGAGCATGCCTGAGAATTTGCAGAGATTGGCTCGCATTGCAAAGCAACTAGGAAGGTTTGGGGATTACAATATGATGTATCTTTTGTAAGAGTAGTGTGTAGGCATGAGATGATTATTGTACAAATACTAATATAAGAAGCTAGTTGTTGTGGATGTAGCCCAAGGATTGGGAGAACCACGTTGAAATCCTGTGTCTAATATGTTTGTTGATGTGATTATTTGTGGATGTTATTTTTATGCATGATCAATATAGATATGTTTGACATATGGTTGTTGTGCAATAATAATGAATGATTCAGTGTGTTGGTTACATTGTGATCTATGTTATATAGTTTCCTCACAATAGGGTTTAGGGTACTAAATGAATCTTGGATGGGTCAATGTCACACAATTATTATGGTAAAAGTAATTAACTGTTAGTTGAGTGATAAAAGGATGTTAAATAAGGATAATGTACACAAGGTGAATAAGTATTAATGGTTATATTGATAGCTTGACATGCCCTCATCCTTGCAGAAACTTGGTTCCTGCAGCCCTAGTAGATGCCTCGGGTGAGACTTCACTTGCATGCAGGTGATGCCGAAAGGGCAGGCATATAAAGGGTTTTTGTTGGTTGAATAACTTGAACCTATGGTCTTAAGACTGTGTGCCAACAAATGGTTCCATTGTTGGGACCCAAAATATCTAAGTAAGGGAATGTTTTGGAGGTCGAATAAGGCAGAGAATCTCAATGACATTTATAGGGGCTAAATTTCGCTCTTGGGCTAATTTTCCATGGTTTTTCCCAAAAAAATATTTTCCATTCTAAAAATGATTCGCCCAAATTCTATATGATAAAATTATTTTACCTTAAAAATCGCCAAAATTTTATACAAACTATATAAAATTCTTAGAAATTTGAGTATTTTTATAAAAATATCACCATCATTTTATAGTTTGCATATGAAGGATTAGTAAGATTCGCCAAGGTTTCTACATTTTAAAATAAATTTACATCCTTAAAATCATCCCTGGAGATCATTGAATGGATAGAAAGGAAGGATAAATAATTTTCCTAAGGAGAGAATAGAAACCCTCAGATCAACGATGAAAAATGCTTGCAAAGGTATGTGTTCATAGATATACATGATATTTTCTTTGGTGAATTTCTGAATATTTTAGATGAACGGTTAGAAAGGTTAGTGGAGAATATTGGAATATACCAAACTTTATCTTTGAGGAACTGGACCCCTGAGTTGGTAAGACAATTGAATTATGTAAGAAATACTACTTCTCATGTAGCTGATTTTTGGTTGAATAGCATACTGGGGGGTTATATTACAGAATTTGCAATAGATTATACCTAGTCGTATAGTGTTGTAGAAAGGGATTTATTCAAGGGTCTATGAAGAAGGTTTCTGAAAGAATTAGGTACCTGGATAAATATGTTTCTATGCGAAAAATGTGTGATGACGATGGAATCTGATTGCTAGGGGAATTCGCGCACATAGGGGAACTGGGGGCTGACCAGGGGATGGTCTGAAGGTAGGAAGTAATGAAGAAATAAATGAATAAGGAAGGGAGGGACTGAGTATGAAAATAAATGAAGTGTAAATGTGTTGAACC
>JASDQU010033329.1:0-14898 GCA_032191745.1 Picea mariana | reverse complement strand
TAGTTTCGACTATTGTTCCACCTAAGCAGTGCCGCAAGGTAGTATCTCATACTGCAAAATTTATCTTCTTTACAATCTATTCAAAAGGGGAACAGAAGGACATTGCAACCACTACAGCCTCGCCCCAAGCACCTTCTATCCAACAAAAATAGGTTGACAAGGTTGCAGCAAAGTGAAAATATTCCTTCTTCACATCGTCCTCTCATGTAGCTCAGCTTGTTGAACAGCCTCAGCCTCAACAGTTTCATGACAGACTTCCACAAACTGAGTAGCATGACATCTCCAGCAAGGCAAGTAGCTCACCAAGATGCAGATTCAACAAATGCTTTTCCATCTCCCCTGGGGACTCAACGCAATGGATACCATTTCTTCCTAAGGAGGGAGGATTGATACAGGTGGATATTGGTGGCCACCCACCTTTTCCAACTATCTCAAAACAGTTTTCTGGCACTTTTGGCAATTTACTATTTTTAGCAGTTTTAACTTTTGGGGCTATTTTGTAGGCCCAAATGAAGGTTTTTAGATATTGCACTTCTCAATTATGACTAAATACATGATTGAGCCCACAAAATGAATATCCTTGATGATACCTTTCCAACGGGATATCATATTCCTAAAATGCAAATCGTATGCAAAATTTATGACCCCGGGAAGTTGATGTACTAACTTACCCAAATGAGGCCCACGTGACTTTTGGCGCTTCATCTCCTAGGGTTAGGTTTTTGGATGTCTAGGGGTTTTGGCATTCTGTTTTATTGTAAAAGGGCCTTCATAGCCTCATTATAATCATCTTCTTGCGAATGCGAGTAGCCGTCACATCTCTTCTTAGAGATAGGCTGCCACCATTCTAGCGAGTCTTTCACTTTGTATTTTTACAGTCTCTGTACATTTATTTCATTAATAGAAATCCCGTATTACTGTATATCTGTGACTCTTATTATATTTATGATATATCCTTGTTACATTGTTTTCTCAAGATTGATCCAGGTGGATATCGGTGGCCACCCACCTTTTCCAACTAGCTTAAAACGGTTTTCTAGCAATTTTGGCAATTTACTATTTTTAGCAGTTTTAATTCCCGGGGCTATTTTGAGGGCCCAAATGAAGGTTTTTTTGAGATAAAGATTCTAAATGATAATTGAAGGCATTATTGAGACCCAAAAATTAATCTCCTTGATGATACCTTTCCAGCGAACTATCATATGCCTAAAACGGAGATCGTATGCAAAAGTTATGACCCCGGGAAGTTGATGTACTAACTTACCCAAACAGGGCCCACATGACTTTTGGCACTTCATCTCCTAGGGTTAGGTTTTTGGATGTCTAGGGTTTTTGGCATTTCGGATTGTTGTAAAAAATCCTTCAGAGCCTCAATGTAATCATCTTCTTGCAAATGCGAGTATTCATCACATCTCTTCTCAAAGATAAGCCACCACCATTCCAGTAAGCTTGTTTCCGTTGCATTTTACAGTTTCAGCTTATTTCCTTATTGAATAGAAAACCAGTTTTACTGTATCTTTGTTATTTTGTGTTAAGAACCTGTTAATAATCTATAGTCATTTCATTCTACTCATAAAATATGGATCACCTGAGCCATTGAATGAGAGGCTACCTGGCAGCAGATCCTACAGTCTAGAGACTTGGCACTCCATAGGAACTTGGTCGAGAGTATTCAAAAGTGTGAAGACTCCCAAAGTCATGAACGACGGAGTAAATCTCAACCATTGATAGGTAGGGAGCACATGGCGCTAAATCCTATAGTCCAAAGACTTGGCACTCTGGGGGATTCAATATGTGGTGAGTTGATAAGCTCTGAAGCTGGAGTTGCAAAGAAACAAGAGCCCTAGATATATGGATCTACGTGGACAGAGCTCGACCATGATATCTGGAGGATGTTAGATGGTTTTTTGTCTAGGGTTGACGTGGCTCGCTGACATCATCCAAGGTGACTTCGACCCGCAACTAAGGTTCCATTTGTCACCGAGATATGGATGTTTGCAGATCCCTTATGCCTATTAGAGCATGACATGTTTCACCCCCTGATGAGCGCATGTGTCACCCATGTCCCTTGCTACGTGTTAACCGCTGGTACATACCCGCCTGGCCAAAGTGGTTGGTGAAGTGTCCAAAACTCTGGAGGATTTGGGGTGTAGCATCGTAGAGAGACCGAAAGGTCGAAAGGTCAGAACCACGTGGCAACCTTATGGGACTTTGGGAGTTCAGGACTTCGGAAGGTCTCATGCGTAGACAAAAAGGGGCACTCAACATCAAACGATGAAATATCCTTAGCTATATGCCTTAATAAGGAGGAAGATCTATCGTTGGGTTGAATGGTGGATGGATCTCCACCATAGATACATGAACATTGGGAACTTCAGGACTTTGGGGAATCCTGGATGATATGTATGAGATGGACTCACGTGGATGCCACATGGCCCTTAACTAATAATGCCCAATGAGCCTCGGGAAGAAATAACATGCAAACCAAAACATAGATTTTAGTATGGTGGCGACCATTAGAAAGCTCGTGGCAAGTAGAAGCCGATGGAGATCCCAAAATTAGGATTTGAGGTAGTTAAGGAAAACGAAATTTTTATGCACCACCTCTTAAAAGAGTATTTAGGGGTCAGGTGTGTTACAATAACCATGTCATTTAATATGTCTAGAAATTATGAATGACAACCTTCTTGTTCTTCAAATGGATTAAAATAAAGTCCAAAATTTCTTGGAAAGTGCTTGAAAAGTGGTCTTAGTAAATTAAAGGAGGGAGGAATGTAAAATTTTGGGTCTAAAAGTTTGATTTCAGCGCTTCAATAGGATGCTATAACTATGGAAAAATATGTAATTGGTTGGATTTTTTTTTTACCATGATGTTGAGTGGACTTACAAAAGGTTTGAGACTTTAACCATGTATTATTTTTAGATTTTAATCTGGTTAATCAACAAGTAATGATACCATTCCATTGTGAAATTCCTTCCAATCAGGCTCGCACATTTTATCTTGCAATTGTTCTACCTAGTATAAAATGAGTGAGTTGGTGTACACTACTTGGTTAGAACAATGAGTTCCCCATGCATTTCAGAGAAGGAGGGGTTAACCCCTTCTCGTCACTAGGTATTTTTGGCTCTTAAAGCTACTTGGAAGGAAGAAGGATACCTGCAAAAAGAAAGAGGCTCAAGACCCCCCTGAGGGAGTTTAGTTCAGCTTAGTCAAGCAAACTACTATTCCAATCCGAGCAAAACTATTCAAAGTTTGTAACTGTAAGATTTATCCATTGAGACCAATTCGAGGAATGCTCACTCAATCAATACAAGGAAGAAAAAAATTCTAAGGAGCCCCTGATGAGGATTCCCTAGTTTTGACTCTTTGAGGCAAACTCCAAATTTTTTTTTTATGTTTTTGGGTTTTTTGTGTTTTTTGTTTTTTATGTGTTGGCCCCTTTAGTGGAAACAATGTGAAAATGAGAAATAAGTAGAAATATATATATAAAAAATTCGTGTTGGTTTTCCCTCCCTTCTAAAATTGACATTAATCATAGAGGTACGATAGTAGGGAAACACAACCATCTCCCAATCACAGGGTTATGTGCCTTTAGCCTTCAATTCAAGTGGCGTGGATAAATAATATAGAGAAATTAATTACATTACTCAACCTAGAGGAATGGAGTTGAAGCTCTTTGTGGGGTGCATAAACACCATGTGCAAAGGAACTTCAACTAGTTCCTTGGTTAATGGGATGGAAATTTAAAATAAAAGAATGCTAAAAGATAATTACACTGAAATACATATACATCTCACTGAACAAAAAACTCTTAAAAACAAGGATTTTGTCTTGAAAATTAATGTTATAGTGATAATGAAGTGTTTGAATGATTATGGAAACTAAATAACCTTAAAATAAAAAGTGATTAGGAGTGAGAGGAGGGGTTTTTACATGGTTTTTCACTATTTTTAATTTCTTCCATATTGGCTACTTTGCCTCAAACAAGTCTTTAGTTGGTTTCCTACCACTCAAGTGAAGCATAGAGGCAACCGATCAACTTCCTAGCAGGTTAGCAATATTTTTTAGTACATTTAATAAACATAAATGTAAATAAAAGAAACATAAATTAAATTTATAGGTATAATAACCAACAAAGAAATCTTTCCTTGAAGGGTAAATTGACCAAAATGGCCAATTTAGTTATTCAGGGCAGCAACAACAAAAAACAAAAATTTAGGAGACACGAATAAAGTGAAAATGAGGGGAAGGACCGCTATAACCAATAAGGAAAGGTGGACTTGAGGGTTGTCCTAAAGGACCCCTATGCTTCCTAGCTGCCAACTAAGGCTAGTATTCCCTGCTCTTTCAAAAAACCTACACAAACAATCACATAAAAGAGATCTACAAGAGTTGATAGTGAGAAAAATTAAGCAATTCATACCCAAGGAAATAGTAAGAAAGACCTAGATAACCAAACCCTGAAGTAAAAGCTAACATAACTAAAATTTGCCACTATCCCACAACCCTTAACCAACAAATATTCAAATCCAAACAACATAATGAGGACAAGTACGCACATTGATTAAGAACCCTGAGAAATCAACAGAGCTTAGCTACTATATTCAACAAGTCCTCCAAAATACAAATGCCTTTCTCTTATTTATAAGAGAAGAGCCTAGCATTGGGTCACAAGACACTTGTCACTTTTTGAAAAGTGATAAGTGGACCAACCTTAAATTTTTTTATCTTTTTCAAAAGCTAAATCAAATCTGATTTGATACAAAATTAAATTACATTATTTATTCAAAAGTAAAACATTTTAGGAAATCAACTTTTGGAAAAAATTCCTTGAGGAAAAGGACAAAATCTATGTTGCATCATCATTTGCTTTGGGATTTGTGTCTCCCAATGAAACCTGTGATTTTTGGCCATGGACTTACAATTGAAAATTAGGGAATTCATTGTGTTAGAAAGGTCGTCAATGCCTGCCAAATTCAACAGGAATGCGAGCCCATGGCTTGGGGGGAAATTGGTCTTTTGTGGAGGGAAAGGGATCATGGCATTGACCACTGAAAGTAAGGGAATGCTTTTTTATCAAGCACTTTTTAGACATGTTTTTATTCCCCCCTTTCTACCTATAAGGATGCCCCAAGGATTGGCAAAGAATGGTTTCAATTTGGGCTCACACTAACAAAGGGAGCATTAGGTCTAACAACTTGAAAGGTTGGTGCCATGTACCAAACATGCATCATTATGAAATTATATGCACCCATACTGAATTTTTTCTCACTACAGTCCGAACGAATTTGATTTGGCACAAATTGCACTGAAGATGAGCGAGATATGGCCCCATAAAGGTTAGGGGGAAACATTGGTTTGAGGGACGATCTAGGGAAAATATGAAATTAAAATCTGAATTCTTAATTGGAAATTAGAGTCAATGGGCTACAACTGGCTTGCATGGTTGTATCTAAAACATGTCTCCTTTTGTTCAGGAAATTCAGCCCCAAAGTCCTCCAATTAGGCCCGCTTTTAGAACTTACTTCTAGGCCAAATAGGGGTCCCAGAAACTCTTGAAAGTATCACTAAAAATATAGGATGGATTTTTGAGTGTGCTTGTTGTGACTGGATTTTACATTCTGTTGTGGTCATTTATACTATTTTTGGGTGAAAATCCACCTCTGGATGAGGAAGATATGCAATTTAGTTTGTCCAAACTCTTAGGGGTAAAGATTAAAATTTTAATTTAAGGTTTTTTCACATATATGTTAGAATTTTTTGTTTTCTTTTTCGAATTTTCATTTATATATAATATAATTATCAATTTATATAGCATAGAAATTATTATTTATATAATATAAAAAAAAAAACTTTAGAACATATTTAAAAAACCATATAAGATATCTTTAAAAAAAAGAACTTTGACATGCCACCCCTTGACCATATGAATCTTCATAAAATAAAAAAATTTGGTTTTCATGCTTATGGAGGTTGTGTGGTGTACGACCCTATACGAACCTTGTGTATATAAAAAAATGGATGGGGAATCAAGGAGCCACGACCAAGTGATATGGAAGGGGGGTGTGAGGACCGAGGGGTTTGGGGGGGAGGGAAAGAGGGCAAAGGTGAGGAGGAGGGGGGGAAGAATAGAATGGGAGAAAGTGTTTTACTATGGAGAGGAGTTCTAGATTGTACAACCAAGGGGAGGAAGGGGGAGGGGTCTTGGATTCACCCCCCTCCCCCTCCAATCTATGTCATTTTTTTCTTTCCTTTTTTCTTTGGAATTTAAAAGGGGTAAGGGGGAAAGGGGAGGTCAAGGGTTCAAAATCCCTCCCCTTCAAATTTGCGAACACAGGAATGCTATAGTCGAGAAAAAGAGAAACCCATAATTAAAGGTGCCCAAGAGGGGTTCAAATCCCCTCCCTCTTTCAATTTTTTTGGCAAGAAAACCACTTAGTCACTCAACAAACCAACGCAATTTCTAAATCAAGCATACTACACCCAAATTAGCCATAAATAATCATAACCAACAATAATAATAAATCCACTTATTTCCAAGTAAACCAATGATTCCTGAGAAAACCAACCAACAATTACCCAACACTTAGAACACCGACACATATAGAAAAAACATTCCAACCATAAAAAAATATTGAACTAGTAAATAAATCTTTAACTAGAAATCTAATGCACTCAAACTCTCATAAACAACCTTATTCATATTTTGAACCGATGAGAGCACATGCTTTGACAATTAACTTTGGGTATGTGTTAAATTCTTTGCACAACCAACCCCACGCATTGGTTGCATTGGACATGTTGGGGGTCATAGGGGGTGGTGACCCCCCTGTTCGAGGGGTTGGAAGGGGGGTGGATCCCCCAATTTTTTCTTTGTGGTTTCAGTGTTTGTTTTAGTGGTTTTTAGCACACGCTTTGCACCTTTGGAGGTTTTTTGGTGCATGGCATTTTAACCCATGGTTTTCTAATTCCGGTTAAGGAATTATGGTTGTAGTCTAATATGGATGAATGGATTAGGGGCTTTGGATGCCTTGCGATCCTATATATATTACATTATAAACAATGAGGATAAAAAAAATAAGTATTATAGGTGCATCTCTAAGTAGGTTTTTGGTTTTCCCGGTTTGGGTTTCCAAGGTAAATGTTTGTGTATATGTGTGATTGCAATTGTGTTATTTTTTGTTTTTTCAAGAATTTGTATGTGCATTGCATTACTGTAAAGGGTTAAAAATTACATTAACTTAGCCATAAACCATGGGAAAAACAACCATGGATGAAATTTGATCAAAAATGAAGTTTTTTGTTTGTAGTGGGTAGCATGGTGTACCTACTTGTCTGAAGGAGTCATGTTGAAGGGTTGTATGGCTTGCTATCGTCCTACTTCCCATGAACCAATGTTGGAGCTAGAGCTCCCTCCCCTCTCCAACAAAATTGTCAAATGAGCTTGAGAGAGATGGGGTAGGCACTTTGTATTTTCCACAAATCTCTAGTCACTTGTCCTTGGATAGTTTTTTTTATGTAGGATTGGATGCAATTGCTAACTCATCTCAATGACCCTTCAATTGTAATTACCATACATATGTATTAAGACTTCGACTTAGGTTCTAATACAGGCAAACAATACTCATGTATATAGTGTCTTTCCCTAATACATAGCTTGAATATAATCAAATGAAAAGTTATAAACCCAATACCAATGTACTAACAAAGGGACTCCAATAATGTAGGGATTGAAAAAATTATTCGATAAGCCTTTGGTAATAATCGGTGATACATTTTTCAACTCAAGAAAACAAAGGGCGGAGCTCAGAGCAGGGAAAACGCGCGCGTGCAGGCAATCTAGGGTTCTCTTGCAACCATGCCAAGCCAGGGTGGAGGGGAGCCATCACCCCCTCCCTCCCCAGCCACGTCCTTCATGAAGCTAATAGAAGCTTGCAGAAACAATGCACCCAAAGCGAAAGCACCAAATTTTGTGAAAAAACTAGATGACGCCCCAGAGATGAATCTCCCCCAAGAAAAACCAATGAAGGTTGCGATCTCCCTTTTAGACTGAGGGCTGGTAGAAAAGTTCATGGGCCTCTGGCCCTCAACTCAGACAATAGATAACTGGATCCAAAGGAACTGGCAGCCATTAATAAAAAATAGCGTAACTTGCTACGTGGTTGGAAGAGGTTACTATATTTTCGAATTTATCTCCCAGGAGGACCGCGACCTAATCTTCAAAAGCGGCCCATACTTCATGGGGACACATGGCCTTTATCTGAACCAATGGACTCCAAACTTCGACCCTGCATCGGAAGTGCCAAAAGATGTTCCGGTCTGGGTCAGACTCCCAAATCTGCCAATCCACTGCTGGAACTCCTCATCGCTACAAGCAATTGGGAATGGAATAGGGCACTACATTGACAGAGTTGATCCAAAGGGCCAATATTCCTGTGCAAGAATTTGTGTGGAAGTTGACTTGGAAATAGGACTGCCAGAAGCGGTAAAACTGAAGGTAGGAGAATGGAAACATCTACAAAAATTGGACTACGAGTAGCTCCCGTTCAAATACAGAGGATGTCATGAATACAGACATTTTCAGAGAAACTGTCCAAATATTCCAAGCACAGAGAAGGCAGGTGAGGAAGGTTGGCAGCAACCCCGGAAAGGAAGGTCAAAATCCAAAGGCCCAAGAATGGAAAACCCAGCCCCTGCTCAAAGAAACCTTGGAAATAGAGAGACAACAAACAACTTCAAAGCACTGGAAAAGGAAGGCAAATCAGAGAATCCAAGAAAATAAACTCAGGCTAAAGAAGGAAAAGACGGCCAAGTGCCGGATACCGACGGAACCCCAAAAGCAACAGAGGAAATGGAGAAACCCGTCTCCCCTCCAGGAAACGTGGAAGCTCAAGACATCGAGGAGGGGGAGATCTCGGCAGCAAAAGAATCAGAAGGAGCGAGTGAAGCCTGGGACACCCAAAAGAAGCTGGGGAGAGGTAGGAAATACAAAAAAGCGAAATGAGACAAGGAAACCTACAAAGACGTTCTCAAAGGAGCACAACCAACCATCACACAAATGATCGAAGTAAGGCAAACCAAGAAGCTAGCCAAGGCCTCCCAAGGAGGCCATTCCCCTCCACAAAGTAAGCAATGAAGTTAACTTCCTGGAACTATAGGGGTCTAGGTAGCAAAAAGAAGGAAGAAGCTCTTAGGGACATTCTAAGAGCAATGAAAACAAACATCCGACTTATCCAGGAAACCAAGATGAGTCAACAAGACTCTATGAAAGTTTCAAAAAACGTGTGGAAAAGTAGCCAGGGTTTAGCTGAAAACACCAGAGGTGCGTCAGGAGGACTCTGCACCCTTTGGAACGCCTCCAAAATAGATCTGATCCGCTCAGACCTTTGCATGCATTGGATCTTCTCCCAACTGCTCCATAGGGAGTCAGGGAAAATGGTAAGTCTCTTTAATATCTACCTCCCATAGCATATAGATGAAAAAAAGAATTGTTGGAAAACCCTCCTAAATTATTTGGCCGACAATGAGCTAGAAAACATCATACTAGGAGGGGATCTAATTGTAACTTTGGCCCAAGAGGAAAAATAGGGAGGATCTATTGTAAGGGACCAAGCTAGAGAATGGGTGGAGTACCTAATCTCAGCATGGGATTTAATGGATATTAAGCCGACCAGGGGACATTACACCTGGACTAACAGAAGGGTAGGCCTGGGGCATGTAGCTGCTCGTTTGGACAGATTCCTTGTCCAAATCTCGTTCCTATCCCTTGGGCTCACAACCACCTCAGAAATTCTCCCCCATAGCACCTCTGACCAGAAACCAATCAGCCTAGAGCTAAGGAAGGACCAAGGCTAGGGGCCCATCCCCTTCAGATTCAATCCCTCATGGATACAGGATAAAGACTTTCTGCACAAAGTCTCCAGCGTCTGGACAAGCAAGGTAAAAGGCTCCATGTTTTATGTTTGGGAAGAAAAATTGAGAAGACTTAAGGCCACGCTAAAAGAATGGGCAAAGAATCAATCTAATCCAATCGCCCTGCGACTATAAGCCCAAAGGCATCTGGAAAGTCATCAGTTCATTCTGGAAAGGAAGGAGATTACTCAACAAGACTTGCTTAAAGAGGAACAGCTTCAAAGGCAATTGCACAAAGCCTGTAGAGAGGAAGAAGGATACTGGAGGTAGAAGTCCCAAACTCTGTGGTTGAAGGAAGGAGACAAAAATACAAGTTATTTACACAAGCAAGCAGAAGCAAGAAAACAATATAAGGTTGTAACATAAATTCAAGTCCAAAACGTTACAATCTATGAGCTAGAGGGCATTAGGCAGGCAACTTTTGAAACATTCAGAACTCTCTACTCAGAAACGCAAAGGTCAAGCATCGACCCTCAAATATACCCCCTATCTACTGTCCCAAACCTAATAAAATAAGATATCAATCTCAAGCTCATGGAGGAAGTCACACAACAAGAAATAAAAGACGTGGTGGACCAAATGCACCTGAATAAAGCACCTGGACCAGATGGATTTGCTGCAATATTCTTTCAGCATTGTTGGGAAATAATCAAATCGGACCTAACCAAAATGAAAAGAAAATCACAAGCAAGCAGCAAGCTAGGAGGAAGCACAAATTTAGCCTTCCTAGCACTCATCCCTAAAGAGAAAGGAGCACTGAGATTTAGCCGATTCAGGCCGATCTCCCTCTGTAACACAAGTTACAAAATCCTCATGAAGGTAATCGCAAACAGATTGAAAAATGTTCTCCCTCTAATAGTTCCAGAGAACCAGGGAGGCTTCATCAAAGGTCGACAAATAGCAGACAACACAATTCTGGTGCAAGAAGCTCTTCACTCAAGCCTACGCAGGAAAGATAAAGGTATGATTATCAAACTAGACCTTGCAAATGCTTTTGATAGAGTTAATCATAATTTCCTTTTTGAGGTAATGAAGAAGTTCAGATTTAACCAATCCTTTGTGAACTGGATAAGAGCTTGCATAGGATCACCATGGATAGCCCCCATGGTAAATGGAAGAGTAACCAATTTTTTCAAAGCGTCAAGGGGCCTGAGGCAGGGATGCCCTCTCTCGCCCATGCTATATGAAATTCAAGCCTCAGTTCTGAGCTACCAGCTGGAAACTTCTAGAACCCAAAGCAACCTTAAAGGACTGAAAATAGCGCAAGGGGTAAAGGAAATCAACCATGCGCAATTTGCGGACGATACCTTGCTTCTAGGTGGGGCAATTCTATTAGTTGCAAAAAGATTCAAAGAGGAGCTAGACGCATATGCTGCAATGTCAGGAAGTGAGATAAGCCAATCAAAAAGTAAAATTTATGGTTGGAACATTACACCCATAGAAGTGCTGGGAATTTCCAGAGTTTGGGGATGGAAGGGCATACTAAATGCGAGACCTTCACCTACCTAGGAATCCCTATTTCCAAAGTTGCTCCAAGGGCCTCACAATGGAACCATCTACTTGACAAACTAAAAAAGAGAATTTCCTCCTGGGGGGCGAACTGGCTAACTCTAGCAGGGAGGATAGTCCTTATCAAATCCGTCCTGGCCAGTGTACCCATCTACCAGAACTCTTTACTGTTAGCCCCAAGCTCTACAATTCAAAAAATAGAGGCAATGCAGAGAAGCTTACTGTGGGAAGGGGGGAAGAAAACAGGTAGAAGACTTCACCTTATAAACTGGGACAAAATCTCCAAACCTCTCTTGGAAGGAGGCCTCAATTTTAAAAACACCCAAGTACAGAACTTGGCTCTAGGGGCGAAGCTGTTATGGCACATTGTCAGTGGGAATATTGCTTGGAGCAAGGAAGCACTATGGAAGAAATACTTTAGAGGCACAAGGAATAGGTGCATATAGAACCCTTGTAGAGAGACTAAGGGGTCCCCAACCTACACTCTGTGCAAAAAATCCATGGACCTTTTCACTCCTCATCTCACTTGGGTGCCAAGAAACTGGAAAAAAATTAAAATCTAGCAAGACTCCATTCTAGGGGATCCACCTCTGGAACGAAACCAGGATCTGCAAAGGCTAAAAGGCTAGATGGATGGGAAAAATCTAAAGACACTCTATGACATTTCTAAGTGTGGGAATGGAAGAGGCAAGCTGTGGCAAGGTTGGGAAGTGGGCAATCTGCCCCAGGACTTAGAAAATGATTGGGGTGCTCTAAAGCTCAGTTTGCAGGGAAAATCCCCCATTAAAAAAAGAGGTAAAGATGAGAGAGGCTGGGGGAAGAATGTGAAGCCCTACTCCACCTCGCTGGGATACAACACCTTTCGAAACATCCCCCATGTTCCTCCCAACCCAGCCATCTGGAAATTCATCTGGAACACCAAAACCATTCCCAAAATAGACATGTTCCTCTGGAATTTAAGTCATAATAGTATCCAAACAGGGGAGAACCTTCAAAAGAAAGGTTGGGAGGGTCCTTTCAGATGCCCCTTGTGTCAACAAGCTGAGGAAACCTCGGATCACCTTCTTCTTAATTGTAGCTATTCAAAAGGAGTCTAGAATATGGCAGTTGGGTTGCAAAAGAACCCAATTCTTCCCCAAGACATTAATTCCCTTCTCCAAAACTGGATATCCCTTTACCTTTTCCAATTGAAGAAGCAAAGCTATGTCTCGGGGCTCTGGAGAGCACTCCCAAGGTTTATCCTTTGGGGGCTTTGGCTGGAAAGAAACAACAGGGTTTTCAAGGACAAGCAAAGGAGTGCCTCACTGGTGACTGCAAAGATCAAAGCCCTCTTTGGCGAATGGGCTAACACCCATCAATATCCTCATTAGAGTAGGGAGCTGGAAGAAAAAGAAGAAATTTGGCTGGGCCAATTCCAAATTCATTTGCAAACATGGAACACAGCCAATACCACAACTCAGGAAAATTGGGAAATAAGGGCAAGGAAGAACGAATTTAACAAATGGAAAAAGGAAAGGACAGACTGCATTCTGTCCTTTGATGGAGCCTCAAAGGGAAACCCAGGTCAAGCAGGAGGAGGAGGATTAATTGTAAAACCAAATGCATAAATCATGGTACGATATGCTATAGGACTAGGCAGTGCGACCAACAATCATGCAGAAGAAATGGCATTATGGCAGGGCTTGTGCTAAGCCAGAAGTAGTGGAATTCGAAAACTGATTATCATAGGAGATTCCCGAATGATAATCCGTGCCATAGCCCGCTCCACGAAAACTCAAAATGCACAACTCAATAATTTGTTGTCCAGGATATGCCTTCTCCTTCAAAGGTTTGACTCATATCAAGTGTTCCACGTCCTAAGGGAGCTGACTAAAGAAGCAGATGAGGAGGAAAATAGAGGCGGAAAGCTGGAACAAGGATGCATGTGTGAAAATGGCCAACTAACCACGGTGGATCTACCTTGACCAGCCTCAACATAAACAGAAGCATGCAAATTGCAAAGAAAGGGACAAGACCAAGTCCAGTGCTGGAATATAAGCTGAAACAGTGCCGAAACATATGTTGAAACAACGCTAGAACAGATGCTGAAACAGTGTTGTCACATATGCTAAAACACAATGCTGGAACATATGTTGAAACAGGGCTGGACCATATGCTGAAACACAGTGCTGTAACATATGCTGAAACACAGTGCTGTAACATATGATGAAACACAGTGACGGAACATGTTGAAACACAGTGTCGGAACATATGCTGAAACAATGCTGGAACATATGCTGAAACAATGTTGTAACTTATGCTGAAACAAAGTGCTGGAACATATGCTGAAATAGTGCTAGAACATAAGCTGAAACACCGTTGTAACAAATGTTGAAACACTACTGAGACATATGCTGAAACAGTGCTGAGACTTAAGCTGAAACAATGACTGGAGTTTCAGCATTTAAATATACTCCAATACTATTAGAAGAAGTATAGGAACCAGTTCAGTTCACAAATCTAAAGCTATAGAAGTAGAATGGTTCAAAAAGACAGGCCCGAAGCAATTCGAGGCCATTTTGTAATCGGATCTGTGGATAGACCACCCCTTTAATATAATCTATAACCGTTTCTGTCAAAAAAAAACTAATGTAGGGAATGAAGGATTGTTTTGGTTTATGAGGAAGAATGTCCAACAATTCCAATGTATTTGTTTCTTGTAGCAATGCCAAATTGAAAGAAGGTAGTTAACATGTTAAATTACTTATTGAGGCATTCAATGACAATATCTAACTAGCCAAACAAGACACAATCGAAGAAGAAAATTCCATGGTGAACTCTATGGATTGGATATCCAATACAAATAATGAAATGCTGAGTGTATCTCTCCCAACTAAGAGATGCCCTCCCACAATTGTGTACAAACCATATGACCATGTACAGTCTCTATGAATCTTGTAGGGATTATAAATGGCTTAGAGGATGCGTATGGCCTCTTGGACAACCAAGGTTAACCTTGAATTCACCTAACAAGTAAGATCAATTCTTAGAGGAGAGGGGTATGACCCAGGCAAAGACAAAAATTCCCAACAATGCTTTAAAATGCCCAACTATCCACCAAATAAACTAATTTATAATCCTCCCAGAGATGTGCAATGACTTTGAGGTGGTAGCTATTGATCTCTAGGCTTGGATATGCATCCCACGATGGTAGTAATAGAGTTGGTATACTCTATATTAGATAAGGAAAACCAATAATGCAGTAAATCCACAAGTTTGTTTGCATATGCCCCTCATTCACACTCCCACTCCCATTAATATCAAAGAGATTCTCTATTATCAACACATAAATGAGTTGACATTGTAAAACAATAACACACAGAGAAAAAATTTCACATAGAGACATTTTTATCCTAGAAATCCAAATGGGAAAACCAATGTTTAATGGTTTTTCAATGCTCTTATTTTGGCAAACTCTAGTGCAATGTAGGTAATTG
>JASDQU010033328.1:710-21095 GCA_032191745.1 Picea mariana | reverse complement strand
AATGAAGAGTTAGATCTTCCATCACCATGTCATTATCATGTCATCATCTCGATAACCAAAAATGTGGATAACAAAGTGGTACAAGGGTTCTGACAGTCCCTTGCTAGGTGTCCTGTCTATGCGTATTTATAACAGATTATCTGTCCTTGGCTTCGACCCATACCTCCTCCTCATCCTTGTCCTTTGAATCCACCGCGAGGATTGAAGTTTCCTCTCCCATGGGAGTTATACTACATAGTGTTTACTTCTTTATGTAATTCCCCTTGAATTTTTTATATGTCTCTTGAACTTTCATGCATGAGATCATAAGCCCTACAATCCCTATCATCATTTCCCATGGACTTACAGAACGTGCAATACAAATTTGTGGGTGTCTGAACACAGTTTTTCATGTAATAGCACTCACCAGGGTGATGTCTATTTCTACATACCTTGCACTAGGTTAAGGTCACTTGCTTCAAAGGGCTCAGAGCTCTAGAAGCCAAGTATTCATGGAATAGGGGACAATGTCCCTTGTCATGGACTTCTGATCTACATCTAACACACCAGATGTCTTCTCTTTTATCTTTTCCCTTGTCTTTTTTCATATCTTCGACCTGCATAAACAAACTAGTTAGTTGACTCAAGATTTGGCTCATACCTAAACTGGATTCTCCCATAGGGGATGATTATAACTTCATGGCAATATCCAATGCCTTATCCTATGAATAAATCTTCTGTTGCATCAGAGGAACTCTGATGTGTGGTAAAAGGGCAGCAATGAACCATTCTTTTCTCTTCTCATATAGGATCTGAAAATTCAATCAACCTATTAAGGTCTTAAATCTCTGATCGAATTCCCAGATGGGTTCGGCTACCTTCTGCTTGATCTCTTTCAGCTCTATAATAAATTGTGATTTTGATTTGGGTTTCTTGAATTTTGCAATCACCATATTCTTGATCTGATTTAGCAGCTTAGGTTGTGCATGTCCTTGGACAAGCATCATGTACCATCTTAGTGTGTGATCCCTTAGGGTAGTACTAAACTGGGTTCTTTTAATAGCTTCATCGTTGACATTCTTAATATTCCATATGGCTTCACATAGGAACCAGTCCTGATCAGGGTCTTCACACCCATCTCCCATAAAGATAGGGAGCCTCATCTCATCTGCCATAGATATTCATAGGTTTCCTAGGTTTCCTATCTGAGTATATGATGAACTGCTAGTAATAGTACTCTGAGGACTCTGGTGACTCTAACTAGTCTAATTGCTTAGTGCTATTGAAACAACAGGGGAATTAATAGTACTTACTTCAACAGTCTACGCAGTTCCTAAAGTTTTTGGCTCGTCCCGGCGAGGTTCTTTATCTTTCCCTTCCTCTGCCCTAGTGGGTTCTGAATGCTCTTTGTCCATCACGTCTTCCTCTTCTCCACTGTAAAAACCCTCATCCTCGTAGTTCTTCTTGAATAAGTTCGCAAGATGAACTTCTTTGAATGCTCTCCCACTGCGCATATGTCCATCTTATGTTTCGTTGTCGCTGTTCGAATTCTTGAACATTATCTTTTCTAGATCCAACCAATCTACTGTATCTTCAAGATGTTCTTCTCGTGCAATAGCATCTTGATCCTCAGCTTCATAAAATATAAAATTTGTCCTCTGGGTCCCTTGAATAAATATCTCTTGGCTTGGCTATATGACTCTACTCTATCAACAACAAACTCAGTGATGTACCCTCCAATGGTGCTATCAAACCAGTGATCTACTGCTCCCGACACAACATTATCGACTCTCTTGACCTTATTGATCAACGCCGATGTCCAAACCATAGTAGGTCTAGATCTGATCTCAAACTCGGTATATGCTAACCTAGCTAACCACTCATATAGCTCCTGATGGATTCCTCCAAAGAAAATATCATGTATATCAGTAAAGATATATCTCTCCAACCAATCCTCTGTACTAAGTTTAGGGTTCTTGTTCTGGGATTCAGCGAAGTCCTTCTCTTGATCCTCTATCCAATTTTGAATTTCTATCTTTGATGGAAACCACCTTGACATTCCCACAAGAATATTTTTGTCCTAACAATGGAACCATTTGTTGGCACAGGGGCAGACCCAGGGTTCAGCTCCAAGAGTGCACCAACAAGCCCAAGGTATTGGCCCTTTTGGCAACACCTGCGAGGCAGATGCAGTCTCACCCGAAGAAACTATGTGGGGGTTGCAAGACAGAGATGTCTACAACTAGAAGGAATATAAAGTGGGTTCAAAGTGATCGACACACAACAATCTAGTATTCTTTATCTTCCTAGTATCTACTGCGCAATATATATCTATCAGATCTAACACAGTAATGCAATAGCAGTATACCAATAACAAAGAATAGAACACCAATCACATGTACAACACAAGATATGTGTGGTTCACCCTCTCTCTAGGGCTACGTCCACATAACTGTTCTTTATAATGTATTAAGATGAAGCATATAGTTTTTGTATGTGCTCTCAACTAGCAGATCTTCTTTCTTCTCCTCTTTGTCTCTCCCCTTCCTGCGCACCCATCTACAGGACTTGACCTTCACACCCATCCGAATATCTTACAATACCTTCTCTCACTTATCTCTTCTCTCTCACACAACAATAATCACTCATGTCTATAGTACAACTAGATCGAACCTCCTTCCCTCATGTAGGTTATTATTTATACATTAAAATATCTCACCGACATCCTTAGGTCGAAACCTAGGTTTCAAAACCCTAGATACAAAAACCCTAGGTGTCTAAAACCCTAAGTCAACTTTGACCCACATTTTCAGAGCTTCACTAGCTCATATTTCCTTCCTTCTCGCACGGTGCTCCAAAGAATCCAATGTTGGGATTTTCCGCTTGCTGAGTTTTCCATGATCCTTCTTTCTTGTTGATCTGTCATCCTCGATTTCCTCATTCAACAACTTTCTTCCTCGTACTTCGCTCTATCTTTTCTTCTCTTTTTCTCATTTCGACCTAGTAACAGTCACTATGTCTTCCACACAGTTCAAATTTTTCCTTTTCTTTCTTCATCTTTGCTTATTTCCATAACCAAGGGCCAACAACAATCCTTGACCATGAGGTCGTAAAACCCCGAGGAGAGAATGGGGGGTTGCACCAAGTGGTATCTGAGCGGAAATTTGTTTGCAGACAACATGAAGAAGAAATAAGATTTAGTCTGACAACATTAAGTGGTATTAGAGCCTAAGAAAAGGTTTTGTCTGATACCATGAAGTGGTATAAAAGCCCATTTTTTGTCTGTAGATAGCAAGAAAAGGAGGAGAAGGAGAAGACAGAGTGCAATTCTCTGTGTGTGATTGCTTGCAAGTGTGCAATAGTCAAGCAAACAACTAGGTGGGTTGTATGAGAAGATGGAGGCTCTCTCAATTTCAAAGTAGAAATCATACAACTAGGTGGGCTAAGGAAAAGGGAAAATGGCTTCTGAACGCCAGAGGAGAGGTCCAGAAAGAGGAGACCGCCAATAAAAAAGAAAAATGGAGATTGATAAAGAGCTCGAAGAAATCATAGCAGAGCTCAACGGGCTAGTGTTGAAGATGCAACAGGAGGCACGAGAATGCTAGAGGTATGAGTGTCCCATGAAGCAAAGGGATAAATGTCTTTTTTCCAGAAGGTAGAAACAATAGTTGAGAAGGTGGCTAAGGGAAGTTGAAACCCTTAGTGATACAAAGGAGGAGTTAGTTTTCATCTATGAGCCAAAAGTCGAAGAAAGCCTCAGTGAGGAGGAGAGAGATAAATTAGAGATCTCACGAAATGACAGGAGACCAGTACATAACTTTCAAATTTTTAGGTGGGAAATGATTTGAGATCGGTTGATCTCATAGACTGCCAGGAGGGCAGAGGAGGAATCTGAATTTTCCGGGTGGGCAAGGGAGAAGAGATGACCTCATAAGTGAGTTCATATCAGTAAGGGGAGTTGACGGAGGAAAATCATAAATGCATTCTGATCATTGGGGGAATTGAGATATTCTTTCCACATAGCCCAGTTGAGTCCAGAGCATGTGTTGCAGATGCAACAACAGAAGGACAGCTAGTTGATACTGTCATAAAGAAGGAAAAGTTGTAGATACTGAAGTCTGCCCTGGATGAAGAAGAGGAGAACAAAGTTGAGTTCCTCACTCAGTGGGAGATGTAGTTGAATTTGCTGGAGTATTGGTTAGACAATCCAGAACAAGAAGATGGATTTCAGGAGACATCCATTCCAGATGGAGCAGAATGTCAGCATGAGGAGAAGATGGAAGAATATGGGAGTGTACCAACAGGATAACTCAAAAAAGGAAATCTGTCAGAGGAGATAGGTAAGCAGCAACTCAGTCAAGAGACTCCAAAGTTGGAGTCTGCAACAGAGTGGTCAACGAGTTCCACAAGAAGTGAAGGTATCATGGGATATCAAGTTGATATGCCCATTGATCAGCATGATGAGATGTAATAGATCTGTCTGCAAAGAAGGATCCATCCAACAAAACAACTGGAAGAGGTGATACAGGATATAAGGGAGTTGATGTTGAAGTCAACAAAACAAGATAACAATAGGAGGAAGTTGAATAGAGGAGAACCTCAAACAACAATAGGGAAGCAACAACAACATCAACAAAGAAGAGGAGCATAAGGAAATCTCCAAATAAGAGTTTGGGATCCAGGGGGATTTCAATAGCAGAGTAGAGGATCTCATGAGCAGGAGCTCATGATTTTCCTAACAGTGGAGTATGATGCGGGAGCATCACTCCACCTCATCAACGTGCCAGCATTCCAACTCATAAAAGTGCATTCAAGGAGGGGAGAGGTTCCAACCCTCTCATTTTTCCCCTAAATTTAAAATTTAAATTTAACTAAAGTAATTCAATGTTGTAAGATTGATAAGATCTGAGTTGATGCATTTGTACAGGATGTAGATAGAAAGGCCTTTAATATTGTCTAAGTTGTACATATCTTGAGTATCGCCTCAAATATAAAGTATTTATGTTCATTCAATGTAATTTTCCTCAGTAGATAGGCGTTTTGATGGTGATTGGACAACACTAGAGTAGTTGGAGAGAAACACTCAACGAGTCTCCTCTTTTATAAATATTTCTAAAATATGCCCAATAGAGGTCGTTGAAATTTGAGTTGAAATCACTGTAAGACAAGGAGAGAGCCGATACTCAGTTGTAGTCCAAGCCTACACCCATTGTAAACAAACATTCATATTAATAAAAGGAGCAGTTTTTCTTGCATATGATTATGTGCATGTTTCCATGTGTTTTATGAATGTTATCTGTGTGTTTATGAATGTATGTTGTAGATGTATGTGATATTTTCCATCTACATGGATAATATAGATTTCACTATCTATTTGGAAGTTTTTTAAGTTGTTATGGGTTCTTTAGGATGTGCAAGGAGTGCATAACAGAGTATTGACAACTCTGTATCCAGTGCAAGGAGTCTGCACCTGAACTCTTTCGAGTCAGAGAAGAACGTTCTAGGAGGGCACACCAAAGAAAACACAACTTGAGAAGCACCTCAAGGTTTTTGAACACCTTGGAGAGAAAAGTTTTTGTAGAGAAGGAACAAAAGGCATAGTTGCTGGAAAACTCTATAAAGCTCTGCCAGGTAGGAATTGAGCAGGTGCAAGTGTGAACGAAAGGATTCTATTTCTAGTCTGAAGAGAATGGTTTCAAGGAGAAGACACCACAGAGTTAATGAACACTCTAGATATCTATTGAAGGAGAAAATACCTCAGAGTTGTTGAATACTCTGTAGGGAAGCTCTGGAAAGAGTGAATTGAGAAGGCGAAAGGAGTGTGCAAGAGAAACCCATTTCGAGTTGTGGGAGAAAGGTTTCCAAGAGGGCACACCATAAGGGTAATACTCAAAGGATATTTTGTGCAAGTTTGCACAGAAAGGCCTATGCAAGGAGTGTAGGAGGCAGAGATAGTCTGAAACCTAGACTATGGGAAAATAGCAAGGTGTGCGTAGGAGAACTTGCTTCAAGTTTGACAAGCTCAGGAGAATGAGCACTAAGTTCCATGAGGGCGTATAAATCCTTTGAAGGGAAGAAGTGGGTTGACTCCCTTGGAAGGTCAAGTAATTGCAAAGCTTGGGAGAGATAGTGCAAGTGTGCACAAAGACTCTGCAAGGCACGTAGAGGCCAAGGACATTTATAGGTTCAAGTTGAAGATACAATGCAAGGAGTGCATAGAGGCTAAAATTTCATGTGACAAATCTCAGGAGGAGTGGCATTTTCAAAGCATAATCCAAGGCCGAGTAGACAACCTTGCAGGAGAAGATTCAAAGAAAAACCTCTTAAACAATTGAGGAATCCTTCATTAGAGGGAAATTTGCGTAGCAAGAGGAGGAGGAAAAACACCAACCTATAGATCAACTATAGGAGAAGAGATATGGACCGTCGAACTCATCATCAAGACACCCCAAAGGAGCATGGAGAAGAGGAGGACAGATCCCAGTCATTGGATTTGAGCATGAAGGATCGACACCCGTCGAATCTAGGTAAGGTGCACAAGCCTTAAACCATTTGAAAGTGGACAGTAGAGCAGGATAGGATAAGTCCCAAAGTCCCGAAGTGGATCAGGGTCATCAATCGTCCAAGGGGACAGGTGGTGACGGATCTAAGACTCTAGAGCAGAAGTACTTTAGGAGTTATCGAATAAGAAGAGTGATAAATTGTCGAAGCTCTGAAGCCCGAAGCTCATCCAAGTCATTGGCGCTGTAAGGGACATGTGTCAGTGGATATGAGACTCCAAAGTAATTACACTCTAGGAGAATTCAGACAAGCAGAGTGCAGAATTTCTGAACTCTCAAAGAGCAGACTAGATCCTAGCCGTTGGCGTAGGAGAGCATGTGTCAGCAGATCCATAGGTCTGGAAAGAAAGCACTACAAAAGAAAATAGGTGAAGAGTTGGGATAATATCTCAGTCATTCATCATTCGAGAACACGTGGCAATAGATCGTTAACTCTGGAGAAGAGGCACTACAGAGGATTTTAAGTGTCGATCTTCTAAAATCCTTGGAGCTTGAAGTAGTGGAGAATATCATGGCCATTGATCGTCAGGAGGCACGTGGTGTTAGATCATGCAGTATGGAAGGTATGCACTCCAGGATAAAGTGAGTGGAGAAGGGTGAAGACCTCAGAAAATCGTCAGGAGCCAGAGCAGATCTGGGTCATTGATCCTGCAGGGACAGGTGTCTCCAAATCTCGCACTCCAAAGATGAAGTACTCCGGAAGAATTGAGGAGTGGAGGTGCGAGGAATCTTGAAGGACAGAGTCGCAAATTCATCCTAGTCGTCCATTGGAAGGGGACATGTGGCAGGAGATCTTCCCGTCTGGAGAAAAGCCACTACAAGAGAAGGTGGAGTTGGTGGGGGAATAACTCCTGAAGGTCGGAGCGTCGGAGTTCGTTTGAGCCATCAGATAAAAAGGGACATGTGTCAAAGGATTCCTCACTTCGAAGGAAAAGTAGATTTGGGTGGCATGAAAAATCTCAAAGGCCAGAGAACTAGAGTCCATCCAAGCCATCCATCGAAATTAAAGTGGTGTCAGCATATCACGTACTCCATAGGTTTGTCACTCTGGAGGATTAGAGTGGTAGTTGTTAGGAATTCGGCGAACCGTCAGAGACTAAAGTTTTTGTGGGTCATTGATCTTAAAGGAGAGCGTGGATCATTTATCTGTGATGGGATGCTTGGAGGATGGAGGCTCACTCAGTTGGAAATCCACTTCAGAGGATTTGGCGACAAGAGAAGTGAAAATGCCTAGAGCCCAGACCTCTAAAGCACCCTTTGAATAAGTTCATGGTCATAGCCCGCGGTCACATGCAGATTCCACCGGAGAAAAGGGGCTACGGCCTGATATTCGAGATTGAACGCATGAGAATATAAAGAAAGCATCCAAGGGATTTGGGTCAGTACATACCTGCACCAAAAAGAGGAAAAAGGGCCCGAAATCATCGAGTATCAGCAGACTGTGTATTATGGTTTTGTGGTTCCAATATGGGCCGAAGAGTCGATCTGACTCAATGTTTTGAATGGTGCTTGAACGTGAGGTCACAAAACCCTGAGGAGAGAAGGGGGGGTTGCACCAAGTACCTTAGTCTGAATGACTAATGAAAGGTTGAATCTTGACACCCATGCAACAATTACGTTAGTCTAAATGACTAATGAAAGGTTTAATCTCAACATGCATGGGAGTTTCCCATGACAAGGCACATAAATCTAAAGATGAGACTGAGAAACCACATAGTCACTCAGAAAGAGGAGGAAGTTCTCGAGGAAGACAAGATGGTGGAAGAATTTCTTCTAGAGGAATATGAAGAAGCAGAGGAGAAGTAAGGTGCTATGCCTGTGGAAAGATAGGGCACATGTCTTGGGAATGTCTTGAGAAAATTAAAGAAGGAGGAGGTGAAGCTCACATTTTGGAAGCATAGAGAAGGAATATTGAAGCAGAAGGAGCAGAGGTTGGAACATCCCTAATGTTGATAAAGGTTCTATTAAAACCAGGGTCAGAAGTTGAAAATCTAGTGCAGAGGAACAGTCTATTCAGGACAACCTGCAAGACTAAAGACAAAGTATGCAATGTGATAATCAACATTTTGAGCACTGATAACCTAGTATCGATAGAGATGGTGAATAAATTGGATCTAGAGACAACTACACACCCAAAACCATACAAATTATCATGGTTTCATAAAGGACATCAGTTAATGTTTACTAAACAATGCTTGGTTGAATTTAAGATAGGAAGATATAGAGAAGAAATTCTATGTGATGTAATTCCCATGGATTTATGCCATATTTTTTTGGGAATACCATGGTAGTTTCACAAGAATGTCATTCATGATGGGAGGAAGAATACATACACCTTGGAGAAGAATGGTAGGACTCACATGTTGTTGCCAATAGAGGAGAAGAAAGTGAAAGAGGAAGCCGGAACAAGCATACTTCTCATGATTGGGAAGGAAATCTTGACAGAAGTTAAGAAAGAACAAGAGATGCAGTTTGTTGTGGTGAGGAAGCCCAAAGTTATCCTTACAAGTACATTGATGGATGATTTTCCTGAAGAAGTTCAGGAATTGTTGGATAATTTTGCTAACATAGTGGTGGATGAGTTTCCTAACTCATTGCCACCCATCAGAAGTATCATCCATCATATTGATTTGATACCAAGAGAAAGTCTGCCAAACAAAGCAGCATATAGACTGACACCTCGAGAGAATGAGGAGGTAAAGAACCAAGTCCAAGAATTGTTAGACAAAGGGTTGGTTAGAGAGAGATTGAGTCCATGTGTAGTACCAACTGTGTTGAGTCCAAAGAAAGATGGAGGATGGATAATGTGTACAGACTCAAGAGCCATTAAGAATATCACCATCAGGTATAGATTTCCTTTTCCAAGAATGTATGACTTAATGGATTGTTTAAGTGGAGCAATTTTATTTTCTAAGATAGATTTGAAAAGTGGATAACACTAGATAAGGATGAGAGAAGGTGATGAATGAAAAACAACCTTTAAGACAAATGAAGGTTTGTATGAGTGGCTCGTTATGCCATTTGGCTTAACAACCCGATTACTTTTATGAGGTTGATGAATGAAATATTGAAAGATTTCATTGGCAAGTTTGTGGCTATTTATTTGGACGATATATTGATCTTTAGCAGGACTAAAGAGGAGCATTTGAGACACTTGACACTAGTGATGAGGAGACTACAGCAGGAGAAGTTGTTGATAAATCTGAAGAAGTCCTCTTTTATGAAGACAAAACTCATTTAATTGGATTTTGTGATCTCTTCAAATGAACTGAAGATGAATCCAAAGAAGGTGAAAGCAATCAAAGAATGGCCATCACCAAGGAGTATGTTTGAGGTAAGAATTTTTCATGGATTAGCAAGTTTCTATAGGAAATTCATCAGACATTTCAGTGGAATTTTTACACCAATGATGGACACAATAAAGAAGAAGCACGAGTATTTTAAATGCACAGAGGAGGTCGTGAGGAGCTTCAATATACTAAAGGAGAAAATAACATAATGACCAATTATGAACTTAACAAATTTTGGAAAGACATTTCAAGTGAGATGTGATGCAAGTGGGGTTGCAATTAGAGTAGTTTTGTTGCAGGATAATAGACCGGTTTCCTATTTCAGTGAGAAGATGAATGATACCAAGAGAAAATACTCCACATATGATAAGGAGTTTTATGCCATAATTCAAGCCTTGAAGAAATGGAGATATTACGTTGTTCCACATGAATTTGTCTTGTACAGCGACAAACAAGCTTTAAAATTCATAACCAGATAGAAAAAAAATGAATCAAAGGCATGCAAAGTGGATTGAATTTATGAAGAATTTTACTTTTGTCATAAAACATATTGCTAGGAATGCTAACAAAGTTGTTGCTGCATTGAGCAGGGGATGTTTGATTCTGGAGGAGTTTCAGGTGAAGATATTAGGGTTTGAACACATTAAGGAAATGTACAATGATGACCCATATTTCAAGGAAGAATACGAAGCATGTGTGAATCCTATGCTCAGAGAGCCAGTGGAAAGAATATATGATTCAAGAGGGATTGTTGTTCAAGGGAAATCAGTTGTGCATACCAAAATTCTCAATGAGGGATAACCTTTTGAAGGAAAAGCATAGTGGGGGATTGGCTAGACATTTCATCCATGATAAGACATTTGCACAATTGAGCAGTTCATACTATAGGCTAGGTATGAGAAAATAAGTGATAAATTTTGTGAACAGATGAAGAATCTGCCAACATGCAAAAGAAAAAAAGACAGAACACTGGATTGTATCAACCCTTTCCAATACTAGAGAGGCTTTGGGATGCAATAAGCATATATTTTGTGTTGGGGTTGCCAAGAATGCAAAGAGGATGTGATTCCATATTTGTGGTGGTGGATATCATTTCAAAGATGGCACAATTTATCCCATGCCAGAAGACCAATGACGCAACACATGTTGCAAGTCTATTTTTCAAGGAAGTTGTGAGACTTCACGGATGACCCAGGATCATTGTCTCAGACAGAGACACAAAATTTGTTGGCCATTTTTGGAGAACACCGTGGAAGTAGTTGGAGACATATTTTTCCTTCAACTCAACTTATCACCCTCAGACAGATGGACAGACTGAGGTGGTAAACAAAAGTTTGAGAAACTTATTGAGGAGTCTGGTCACTGAGCATCATAATCAATGGGATCAGATCCTACCACAAGAATAATTTGCATACAATGACTCACCCAACAAGAGCACTCGAAAGAGGCCATTCCAAATATTGTATGGAATGCAACCCAGGGGAGTATCTGAGTTGAGAGACTTGGAATAGAGTGAGCTCAGAAATGTTGGAGCAGAAGATTTTGCTGCAGAAATGTAGAAGCTCCATAACCAGATCAGAGGACAATTGCAGAGCTCTAACCAAGAGTAAAAGCGCAAACTAGATCAACATCATAGAGAAATTCAATTTGAAGTAGGAGATCGGGTTTTGGCACATCTCAGGAAATAAAGGTTCCCTAGGGGAACATATAACAAGTTGAATATGAAGAAGATAGGGCCATGTAAGATATCAAGGAAGTTTGGTGCAAACGGATATGATATTGAGCTTCCATATGATGTGGGAATATCACCCATATTCAATGTTTCAGACCTGTACCCTTACAGGGAATATGACTTGGAGGGATCATAAGTTCAAGAGAAGATTCAGTGGGCGAAACAAATTACTATAGCAGAAAAAACACATATGGAGAAGATCATTGATCAAAGGATTGTCAAGAAGACTAGGAGAAAGACCCATTTTGAATATCTGGTCAAGTGGAAGGGACACTCAATAGAAGATGCCAGCTCAAAAAATGAAGCTGATATCCAGAAGCATGGAAATTCCGTGCAGGAGCTCATGGACAGGAGTCCATAAAATTTTGTCCAGGGGAGTATGATGGAGGAGCATCGTCAGCGAGCACATGTGGCAGAAAAACTCAGCACCTTGGAATCATCTCAGAATCTTATTGTTCTCGTTTGTTGCGAATATTTTGGAGCTTATTGAAAAATGGAAGAAGATCAAACACTTGGAAGTTGAATGATCAAAAATGATCTGGGTGTTTCACTCCTAGTATTGAATGTAACCGAACTTAGATATCACTTAGGTTTTAATTTTTTAGAAGACGAGTAGTCAGGGGGGACCCTAAGATCCCTCTAAGATAAATAGAGGTTTTGTACGCACAAATGGGGCTGTTGTGAGTTAGTAGGAAATTTCTGAGTTTTTAGTTGTAGTTTTCATAGATGTATCCATTTTAATCTTGAATGAATATAACAGAGGAAAATTGATCCAATGCATGGTGCTGTGATTGTTTTGCAATACCCTGTTATTGTTGTTTTCATGAATGAATGAATGAATTTCGAGCATTTGAAATTGTGAGATGTTTGCATAAGTTCAAATCATTTCTCTTCGTTGAGTCCATGAAAGGTGTGCACATAGTCCACAAGGAGTGCATGGACGGAGTCTGTTTCGACTCAGAAGCTCAGAAGAGAAAGCATGAAATTTCCCTTTGAAAGGAGTGCAAACTGACTGCTGCAAGGCATGCACAGTCATCCACAAGAACCCAAACTTGCATAGGAATCTGTTGCAAGGAGTGCACAGATCCAAATTTTGACTAAGTGTCGAGGTGACTTTTTAAGAAGTCAAGAGAGAAGAAGACGAGAAAGCTCAAAAGGGATAGCACTTTCCATAAGTGCAGACGAGGTCCAAGAGATGGACTTGTAGGAGGAACAAAGGTCGAGGACTTTGGATACTTACAAAATATTATAAGTTATATGGATTCGGAAGCTCAGGAGGGAGAGGGACAGTGATCGTTGGATCACCGATTCAGAGGACCAACAGTTGTTCGATCAAATTAAGGTGTGAAAGCCTTAGCGTTTTTCACACACAAGAGAGGGAACTTGCCAAAGTTTCTAAGTCCCAAAGTAGTTTGGGACCATCCAATCGTACGAAGTAAATATGAAATGTCGGATCATCTGAAGTAGATCTGAATCGTCAAATCCGAGGAACAAGTGGTGCGAATATGTGGACTCTGGGTAAAGACTCGAAGTGAATATCAACCATCTGATTCAAGAGAATTAGATCTGAATCGTTGGTTTGGAAGAGACAGATCTCAGCTATTAGTCCAAAAGCACCATCAAGATCGCAAGATTGATGGTCACACTCGATTACGAGGCCAGAAAGTGCCCGAATGTTAAAATTTTGAGGGCAGCCCGCAATCGAAACTATGGTATCGATGAAGAGGTATGTGGAAACTAGAGGTAAATTGCAGGGAGAAAAGTGGTTGATCCCAAACCACGCTTGGGTGTGTCTGCAATCGGGTGTTGACACAAAGGACCTATCCCGAGGTCACATGTGACAAGGGGCTAACGAGAAAAGAGCTAGTACCTAAAACCTGAGAGTTCAATAGTTGCAGAAAGAGGTCACGGGTACAATAGAACCTGCACCAGAGGATGGAGAAGACTTGTTTCAATTTCCAAGTGAGACCATTAAAGTCTCAGAGAGCCAATTCGGCTTGGAGTTGAAGATCCTTGATAGGGAGGTCGCGTAGCCCTTAGGAGAGAAGGGCAGGGTTGAATCAAGTGGTATCAGAGCTGAAGTTTTGCTTGTAGACAGCAGGAAAAGGAGAGGAGGCAAAAGAACTCAAAGTTGTACTCTGTGTGTGAGAGACATTCATCACAATGCCACCAAGGAGACGAGTGGAGCCACATTTAGCCAATGACATTGTAGAAAGAGAAATGCGAGAGCTTCGTGCAAGATTAGAGGTGATGGAGGCAGTGCAGAGGAGATCACCTGATGTTGGAGACATTAGCAATGTTGAGAGTGAAGAAGTAGAAGTCAAAGAAGTTGCAGGGAAAAATGTTTCTGAAGAACGCTTGCTGAGAGCAGTTGTTAGATTGGGAGCTAGAGCCAAGATAGAGGTCCCAATGTATGAAGGCAATTTAGATGTTGAAGAGCTGTTGGATTGGGTAATATCCATGGAAAAATATTTTGAATATGAAGATGTCAATGAGGAGAAGAGGGTGAGACATGTTGTCACCAAACTAAAAGGGCATGTAGCACTATGGTGGGATGAACTATAGGCTGAAAGGAGAAGAAACAACAAACAAAAGATAAAGAATTGAGACAGAATGGTAGCCAAGATAAAGGCTAAATTCATGCCCAAATATTGTCAGATCAATCTGTTCAAGAGTTTGCAGAACCCGAGGCATAAGGTTATGACAGTTAAGGAGTACACAAAGGAGTTCTACAAGCTAAACATTAGAACTGGACAAAGAGAGAAAGATGAAGAAAAAGTTGTCAGGTATATAAATGGCCTGAGGTATGAAATCCAAGACGAGATCAACATGATGTCAGTAAGGACAGTGGAGGATGCTTATCAGTTTTCACTGAAGGTAGAGAAGAAGTTGACCAGAAAACAAATCCAGTGAGGCAGAGGTAAAAGCCCAGTCCTAAACAAAGGCAAGGGAGTCTCCCATGACAAGGCACATAAATCCAAAGATGAGACTAAGAAACCACATAGTCACTCAAAAAGAAAAGGAAGTTCTCGAGGAAGACAAGATGGTGGAAGAAGTTCTTCTAGGGGAAGAGGAAGAAGCAGAGGATAAGTAAGGTGCTATGCCTGTGGAAAGACAGGGCACATGTCTTGGGAATGTCTCGAGAAAAAGAAATAAGGATGAGGTGAAGCTCACAATTCAGAAGAATAGAGAAGGAATGTTGAAGTAGAAGGAGTAGAGGATGGAACATCCCTGATGTTGAGAAAGGTTCTCTTAAAACCATGGGGAAAAGTTGAAAATCCAGTGCAGAGGAACAATCTATTCAGGACAGCTTGCAAGACTAAAGACATTGTATGCAAGGTGATAATCGACAGTGGGAGCACTGATAACCTAGTGTCCATAGAGATGGTGGAGAAATTGGAGCTGGAGACAGCTGCAAACCAGAAACCATACAAAGTCTCATGGTTGCAAAAAGGACACCAGGTAATGGTTACTAAACAATGCTTGGCTAAATTTAAGATAGGAGGATACATAGATGAAATTCTATGTGAAGTAATTCCCATGGATGTATGCCATATTTTGTTGGGAATACCATGGAAGTTTGACAAGAATGTCATTCATGACGATAGGAAGAATACATACAGCTTGGAGAAGAATGGTAGGACGCACATGTTACCAATAGAGGAGAAGAAAGTGAAAGAGGAATCCATCACAAGCATACATCTCATGAGTGGGAAGGAACTCCTGAAAGAAGTTAAGAAAGAATAGGAGATGCAGTTTGTTGTGGTGAGGAAGCCCATAGTTATCCTTACAAGTACTTCGATGGATGATTTGCCTGAAGAAGTTCATGAATTGTTGAATAATTTTGCTAACATAGTGGTGGATGAGCTTCCTAACTCATTTCCACCCATCAGAAGTATCAACCATCATATTGATTTGATACCAAGAACAAGTCTGCCAAACAAAGAAGCATATAGACTGACACCTCGAGAGAATGAGGAGGTAAAGAACCAAGTCCAGGAATTTTTAGACAAGGGGTTGGAGAGAGAGAGATTGAGTCCATGTGCAGTACCAACTGTGTTGAGTCCAAAGAAGGATGGAGGATGGAGAATGTGTACAGACTCAAGAGCCATTAAGAAGATCACCATCAGGTATAGATTTCCTTTGCCAATAATGGATGACTTAATGGATTGTTTAAAGGGAGCAAATTTATTTTCTAAGATAGATTTGAAAAGTGGATATCACCAGATAAGGATGAGATAAGGTGATGAATGGAAAACAACCTTTAAGACAAATGAAGGTTTGTATGAGTTGCTTGTTATGCCATTTGGCTTAACAAATGCCCTGAGTACTTTTATGAGGTTGATGAATGAAATACTGAAAGATTTCATTGGCAATTTTTTGGTTGTGTATCTGGATGATATACTGATGTTTAGTAGGAATAGAGAGGAGCATTTGAGACACGTGACACTAGTTATGAGGAGACTACAACAAGAGAAGTTTTTGATAAATCTAAAGAAGTATGCTTTTATGAAGACATAAATCATTTACTTGGGTTTTGTGATCTCTTCAAGTGAACCAAAGATGGATACAGAGAAGGTGAAAACAATCAAAGAATGGCCATCACCAAGGAGTATGTTTGAGGTAATAAGCTTCCATGGATTAACAAGTTTCTATAGGAAGTTCATCGGAGATTTCAATGGAATTTGTACACCAATGATGGACACAGTAAAGAAGAAGCACAAGTCTTTTAAATGGACAGAGGAGGCAGAGAGGAGATTCAATATACTGAAGGATAAAATAACAAAATGGCCAATTGTGATTTTACCAAATTTTGGAAAGACATTTCAAGTGAGATGTGATGCAAGTGGGGTTGAAATTGGAGCAGTTTTGAGCCAGGATAATAGATCGGTTTTCTATTTCAGTGAGAAGATGAATGAGACCAAGAGAAAATACTCCACATATGATAAGGAGTTTTATGCCATAATTCAAGCCTTAAAGAAATGGAGACATTACTTTGTTCCATAGGAATTTTTCTTGTATAGAGACAACCAAGTCTTACAATTCATAACTAGAGAGGCATGCAAAGTTGATTGAATTTATGCAAAATTTTACTCTTGTCATAAAACATATTGTTGGAAATGATAACAAAGTTGTTGATGCATTGAGCAGGAGATGTTTGATTCTACGTGATTTTTATGTGAAGACCTTAGGTGTAACGTCCCTGACCACCAATCCACTTATTGGGAAACGCTACCACGTGAAAACATTCTCATACTTATATATATAACATCCATATTAAAGATAATTAACAGATTTAATCAAGCAATACAGAGTAAGAACATGATTACTGCTAATATACATCATCAAGGACATTAACAATAACTCATATGCGCAATAGAATACATGATAACAGATAAGCATCACAGGTATGCAAAACATAATATGAAGCACAAACTGATACTTATCTTTGAAACTGTGGTAATTCCACCAACCACGTGTAGACCTTCCACGAACCTCCCATCCTTTTACCTCACTACTCATCACGCTCAACAGTGGGTCACCCCCGAGTTGGGACTAAGCTCCACCCAAGGTAAGGGAATTCTAGACTAGGCCGAGGTTATAGGAAAAACTGCATAGAGCAACTGGAAGGATTCTCCCCAAGAGCCTTCTTATGCCCACTACTAACAAACTCTCATTCCCCACATGCATGTTCCACCTGGAAGTATACACCTTCACAAGAACATTCCATCGGTGCTTCACCTCCCTCTTTGGGCCTCGCCAACTGGCTGGATCCAGAATTATCATAGCTCTGTAGCTGGTGTTGGACTCACTCTGGGAGAAAACCACTTCTTTGCAAGCTCTCTCACCTGGAGAGAGATGCTCATAGGACTGATAACCTACCTCTTCTACCACATGTCTGATAACCTGCTTCTTCAACCAGTCTTCAAATCATTTCCCGCAAGGGTGATAGTCGCAATAGTAGATGGGCATAGGTCCAAAAATGGCAACAACGTGATGCTAGACACAACATGCTCAGGCGATTTCCCTGGTGTTGGTTTCCACAGAAGACACAGAACAATTCACCCATTTCAGTTCTCAAAATTACGTGAGGGAAAAAATAACAGAGGTTCCAAAGCAGGGGAAAATGGTTTTCAGACAAAGGATCTAGAAACTGGCAACATGGATGCAACCACGAAGGACCTCCTAGACTCTCACGGTTCAGACAGCTCACAGCCGAATGGAGGATGAACCCCCTCCAAGGCTCAATCTTTGAGCTAAATTGCATGTGTTAGGGCCGACACATGTCTCCCATGAGGATGCATGTGCTCCATCATCGTGTGTTCCCTTTTTCACACGTTTCCCCTTCCAAGAACTTAGGATAAAAACATGTTTTGTCACAAAGCTTTTGGAATAATAATAAATTATTATTCCCAAGGACTTAAGCCCCAATATTATCCCCTAGGCTCAACACTTAGCTTCTCTTTCCAACCTTTCAACCCCTTTTCCCTTACCCACTCTGTGGAATCTTAGTCCCCCGTCACTCTTTCTTCTTGGTCGGTTTGCACGTAGCGATTTTTAGATTTTTATTAATGTTCTACATAATACATATACAAAAACATGCATCCTAGCCTTAACACTTAGGCTCTCTGAACTAATAAACACATAAGCCTACCAACTTATCAATACTTAGCACACCAGCCTACAAAACATGATTTACAATTCATAAACATGATTACAATAGGGTTCGTCCTTGCGGATATTACATTAGGGTTTGAACACCTTAAGGAAATGTACGATGATGATCCATATTTCAAGGAAGCATACAAAGCATGTGTGAATCCTGTGCTGAGAGATAGGAGCCAGTGGAAAGATTATATGATTCAAGAGGGATTGTTGTTCAATGGAAATCATTTGTGCATACAAAAATTCTCAATGAGGGTGTTGGTTGTGGAGCCTGATTATCTTCCTGACTCAGAGGTCTTGTGTTTTTTAGCCGTTTTTATACCCCATGAAGACTTTACACCCTAGAAGTATGTACACTCTTTCACGCGGGGGAGTGCAAAGGGGGGGTACCCCCTCTACAGGGTCTTGGGGGGGCTATCCCCTCAGCTGGGGGGTTCGGGGGTGAAGCCCCCGAAGGAAAAATTGCCTTGTAAATGTATATTGTAATTTCATTGTAAATCTGGATCGTTCATTAAAAGGTCACAGATCTAATGGTAAAGATTATGTTAGGGTTTTTTTCCCTAGAAGGAAACCCTCTTTTATGAGGGAAATGTATTGTGGCTATGGTTGATGGAAAATATTGTATTCTGAGATAGGAGACTGTGAGAGAAAAAAGAGGAAGTTACAGCGGGTTTGCTGTAGGTTGTATCACTTCATATGATGGATAATAATAAAGGAAGGACCTGGCAATTTATCTGGTGGATGTAGCTCACACTGGGTGAACCACGTAAATCTGTGTCTCTATTGTATTGTGTATATTCTGTGTTTTGTTTCTGCATTTGTTTTATTTTATTGCTCCATGGTCCTGTTTTTCTAACAACTGGTATCAAAGTGAAAGGTAACTCGCAGTAAAAGAGGGTTCCTGGTTCGAGTGGGAGCAATGTCGGAAGATGGAAAGTTTAGGGTCGAGAAATTTAACGGCCAAAACTACCAGTTATGGAAGATGCAGATGGAAGACTATTTATATTAGAAGGATCTATTCCTACCATTGGTTGGAATAGCAAAGAATATGGTGGCTATGAAGGACGAAGAATGGGAGATTCTTGACAGAAAGGCTCTAGGAACGATACTACTGATCCTGGCAGCGTCGGTGGCTTTCAATATTTCCAAAAAAAAGACAACGAAGGGTTTGATGGACGCATTGGCCAAATTGTATGAAAAACCCTCAGCGTCCAATAAGGAATTTCTAATGAAGAGATTATTTAATATGAAGATGTCGTAAGGTGGGTCTGTTGCAGATCATTTAACTGATTTTAATACAGTTACTAATCAACTAAGTTCTGTAAAATTGGACTTTGATGATGAGGTCAGGGCTCTTCTAATCTTGTGCTCATTGCCAGAAAGTTGGAAGAGCTTGGTCATGGCTGTAAGTAACTCTGTCTCTGGTTCAAATAATTTAAAATTTGATGATGTTGTTGGTGCTATCCTTAGTGAGGAAATGCGACGGAAAAGCATAGGTGAGACATCAGGAAATGCGTTGAACATGGAGAACAGGGGAATACAAAAGGATAGAGGAAAGGGTTTCGGGAACTGTGGGAATTCTAGGAAGGGAAGATCCAAATCTAGACTTGGAAAGATAGAGTGCTGGAATTGTGGGAAGAAAGGACATCTGAAGAAAGACTGCAGAGCTCCAAAGAATCAAAGAGATGGACAGTAGGAGAGAAACTAGGAAGCAAATGTAACAGGTGATGTGTTACAAGATGCTTTGATTCTTTCTGTAGATAATATTTTTGAGTCTTGGGTAGTAGATTCAAGGGCTTCATTTCATGCCACACCCCATAGGAAACATTTTCTAGATTATGTTCAAGGTGATTTTGGACAGGTTCATTTGGCTGATGATGCACCATGCAAAATTGTTGGAATGGGAAAGGTAAAAATAAAGCAACGCAATGGAAACCAATGGTTGTTGAAAGAGATAAGACATGTTCTAGATTTAAGGAAAAATCTAATTTCAACAAGGCAGTTGGCAAGTGAAGGTTGTATATCCATATTTACAGATACGACGTGGAAGGTCATCAAAGGATCATTGGTGATAGCGAAAGGAGAGAAAGTAGGTACATTGTATTTATGTAATGGTAATACTAACTCTTCTATCTCTTTAGCTTCTACAGGAGTGGAT
>JASDQU010033327.1:6076-19814 GCA_032191745.1 Picea mariana | reverse complement strand
GCTTCTATGAGGAGGATGGGATAGGGCATATTTCCTTTAATTTTGAGATTATAGGTTATAAAATTCTTTTGTATTTTGTCTATCTTTCTCCAGGATTCATGAGAGATACTACAGGCCCAGACTTCACATCCATAAAGAATAATAGGTGTAACATGATTCTTAAAGAGGAGTTTCTTCTTATCCCAACTCCAAAGATCAGCTAATTTACAATTGTTTTCAAGCCCATAATAAGCTTTCCATCACCCAATAATCCTTTTCTCAATGCTATAATTCCAATTGAGATTGTGGTGAATATCAATTCCAAGATATTTGTATGAAGTCACTTCCTCCAAGTTTTTGTTGTCATATACAAAGGTATCAGTATTAACAGTCATACCCATATTGGAGTAAAAATCTTTGAGGATTCTTAGTTGGTTTTCAAGATCATTGGGACTCCTTGCCATAAGAATGATACCATCGGCATAAAGAAGAAGATTGATGACCATACCAGTGAGAGTAGTGCCGACACAACCTGTTTTTTCCAAGCATTCTTCTAACTTATCAATGTATATGCCAAAAAGGGTAGGGGACAAGGGACAACCTTGTTTGACTCTGATATTCCAGTTAATCTCTTTTGACTAGCCCTCATTGTTTTTAAACTTAGCAATAACGTTCTCATACATCCTTATTGTAGCAGCCCTCAAATCAAGAGGCACTTTTATCTCTTCCAACCTATTCCAAAGGTTTTTTGTAGGAACCATGTCAAAATATTTTCTAAAGTCAACAAACCAATAAAAATTATTGGTTTTAATATTATGGAACTCCTTTGCAATGATCCTAAAGGTAACAATATGGTCCACAGTTGAATGATATCTCCTAAACCTAGCTTGGCCTTTAGCTCTTTTACCGTGACTTTCTAGCCAAATGCTAATCTTCTTTTCCAAAACAATTCCACAAAGCTTGGCTAAAATCGGGCTAATCATAATGGTCCTATTATTAGAGTGAATATTGTTATCCCCATTTTTAAAAATAGGAAAACTGAGGCTTTGCGTCCATGGTTTAGGGAAACCCTAATTGAAGAAAAGAACCACTATGAAAAATAAATATAATTTATAAGATTCTCATACTGATTTTTAATAACACGCTGATATCATGCTCAAGAGAGAGCAGTGACCACAGGAACAACTTAGACATGAACACACATTCGGGAGGACAAACAAGGTCTTGTACTATGGGCTAAGAGTTTAGAGGGTCGACCTAGAGGAAGGTCGAAAATGTCTACTACAACTATTATAATTTAAAAAATATAATATAAAAAACTTTTCACTAAATTAAAAATTAAAAATTCAAAAATAGATATAATTTATAAAATTCTGGTTTATATACTAAAGTAATAAAAAAAAAATTGTAAAAAAAAATATTTAAAATAATTTAATTAATAAAATTATAAAATGGTCACGAGTGGCAAGTGAGGTGCATGATTTTCGATCGGAGGTCATATCGTTCTACATTTTTCTTGGGGTGTAGGTACCATATCCAACAATATCGTTGAATCCTATGCCCTTTGCAAGAGTATTAATATTAATATTTGTCAAAATTATTTGATCATGATAAGTACCTTGTTAAAGGCCAAGTGGTGAGGCACGATGTGTTGGCAATTATGAATCTTAACTCTTTTCAAGGAATTTGAAGAGTATAGGCTCATGCATATGAAAAGAGAAATAAACCCCTTGGTAGATTATTGGGCCAAAGTTGGAGTGGGGTTAAATGAGGGTATAATCATAGTAAATGGAGTCTGCTCCTCTCACTCCATTCATTAACATGGTTTGTTCATTAAAGTAAAGAGAGAGGTGGCAGGACAAGAGGTTTAAATTCAAGTATTTTGGTCAAATTTTTTTATGACATGCCTTGAATATAGAGGGTGCAATGAATTTAATTTTTGCAAAATTAAATTTCGTTAGGGTTGCTCTAGATGGAGTTATAGATGGTCTTCGAAGATGGATTGGTGGGTTTGAGTTATGGGAATGCATTCACAAGGTTCTTCTGTGACGTAGAGTGCGTGGTGGTCTTTAGTGAACGGGTTTCCTAGTTTCATTTTCAATGATGTAAGTCTCTTTCGTTTGGACAGGGTTCCCCCTAGTCTCTAGTTTCATTTTCTGTGGGATTTTCTCTATAAACGTTTTGGTGTAGATGTTAAAATTATTTTCATTGGCATTTCTTTTGGTTCTCTAGTATCTGGAAGTGTGTTTATTTCCAAGGATTGGAATGGTTATGGTGGGAATTTCTCTATTATCTCTAGAGCTCGCTTGGACAGATAGTTTGTTTGCGATTTTGAGGAACCATCTCCTTCCCTTCTCTCTGTTCCAGCTAGTATGTGTGGTGGCGGTTGTTGTTTAGAAATTTTAGAAGTTTCTTCAATGATAGACATGGAGCCCAACGTGAATGACTTAAAATATATCCTTAGGCATCATGAGGAGTTGATTGCAACCAATAATGATCTCCTTCAATAGGTATTGGTTAAGCTTGGGACTTTGGAGTAGGTCGTTGTTAATATGGAAGCTAAGTGTCAACACTTAAGGTCAATGGTCTTGCCCCAATTTGCTCAATCTGCCTCTTTCAACCAAACTCCAATTGCTTCTCCTCATGGACTCCCGGAGGTAGAAAATGATGGTCGTGATATTGTGCAAATGGAAGTGGAAGGCAACTCACGAGCACGTGATGAATTTCAGGAGCCATCTGATAACGAGTGAGTTTATAATTGGTGTTCTTTAAAAACATTGTTATTTTATGACAATATGTAAAAATAATTTGTGGACAAGTTGTTTAGAATTATTTTAGTAAGTTGTTTATATCTTATTCTAGTTGTAAGTGACTTTTTAGACCTTAGTGCATTTTTTTCACAAAACATTTAATATTGTTATGTATCTTAACACAACTCGCTTTATAATATAATTTTAGATATAATTAAAAAATTAATATATATATATCTTATTCTAGTTGTAAGTGACTTTTTAGACCTTAGTGCATTTTTTTCACAAAACATTTAATATTGTTATGTATCTTAACACAACTCGCTTTATAATATAATTTTAGATATAATTAAAAAATTAATATATATATATATATATATATATATATAATTAAATTTGGTTTATGCACTGAAAATAATAAAAAATAAAATATTTAAAATAATTTAATTAATAAAATCATAAAAATTTAAAAGAGATATTAGATAAAAATAAAGTTAAAATAATAAATAATATAAAATATAAAAATAATGTATAATAAAGAAATGAAAGAATGAATAGTTGTTTTTAATTATCATATAACATTATAGTATTTTCAACCTTTTAACACATTTGTTTAAATGTCCGAGCTCTCCTTACATTGGCACTACTCAATGGAGCAAGAACATCGTCTTACTTATTTAAATTTTGAGAATAGGTCGAGGACGTTATGCTTCCAATGCTTCTAATCATTTTTTTGGCTTGATAAAACTTGCACGTGATCTCCATCTATTATGAAGGAAACTTTGGAGGAAACCAACTACTATAGGATTTGATTAGTCTTTCGCCGCTATACCGCATGTCAGTATTGCTATGGGCCTCCATCAAATTTTCCTCTGGCTTTGCCTTGCTCAGGCAAAGTTCACCATCTTTCAGGTCCCAACAGGTGTACTTGCACTCGAACCCTTCACACAAGCTCAAGGTCACTAGGTATTGCAGCCCATGACGAGAGGATCTCGCCCGATAGCTTCTTTACACCTAGCAAGTTTACAAACCCACCAACTCCCACACATGTTAAACTCCTTGGTACGTGTAAATTATATAGATTTAAAATAATAATTATTTTTTAATATAATATTTTTTTATTTTTAAATTTTTAAATAAACATTTTTAATGGTTAATAAATATTTTTAATGTAATGTAAGATTATATTATTTTTAAAAAATTATATTATTTTTAAATTTTAAATGAAATATTTAATGTTTAATTTTTATGTTATAAAGAATGAATGTCTTTGAAAGAACTACAATATATAAAACATATTATACTAGCACAGCCGCTAACTCGCGGCTGGTGAATATTGAAAGGTGGCTTACGGCTATTAAAAACACAAACGATTGGCGACCGTTCCTGATGCTAGCACAGAAACGTGGCCAACAAATGTCAGCCAGCAGAAACATGAAACGCCTTAATACATGTGTGAATACCTTAATATTTTTTAATCAGGTAGACGTGGCAATAAGTTAGTGAACACAGTAATTTTCAAACACAATTAGGTAAATGTAAAAAGGTAAACATATAAATGGATGTCTTTATAACAGCTCAGAAGTTAATGGATGAAATCAGAGCCATTCATTTATTGTGATGACCAAGAATATTCTAGGCATATTTAATCTCGTCCATAAAAAACGTATTAAGAACTTAAAACCTATTAAATGTGGCCATTGTCAATAGGTGTATGCCTTTCGGCGTAATTATAATTAAATTGAAAGTCGATAAAATAGAAAAAGATGAATGTCGAGATTCAACACGGATAAATTTTTCATAATTGTTTTTTAAAATATTGAAATTGCATAATTCTAATGATGTAAAGATTTTTATTATGTAAAGATTTTTATTTTTGTAATTAATATGTAGAATTAAAATTCATAGTTTGTGTTATAGTTTTAATTAATTTATAGTTTATAAGTAATTTCAATATACTTAAGAATATTTATAAAATTTAATAATCACTAAATTAATTGAAAAAAAATTAATAATTATTAAATTAATTTAAAAAGTTATTTTTTTTAATTTTAAGTTGAGAAGTATATATTCATCTAACTTTTCTATAATATAAAGTTACAAAAGTAGTGGTATTTTATTGATAAGAGTAAATTATGTTTATATTTTATAATAAAAATAAAAATAAAAATGGTTGAAAAAAATATTGTTATATTTTATAATAAAAATAAAAATAAAAATAAAAATAAATAAATAATTAAAAATCGTTGTAAAAAATATTGTCTTTCCAATGTTTTATAATGTCAAAAATTAACTAACCAAAATAAATTGTAATTTCAAATAAATTAATAACAAGGATATTTTTTAAATCAAATGTAATCTTCTCATGAGTTATAGGTGTTGGAAGATTGGTTGTTGTCATTGATGTCAACCCTAGTCATGGGTTTTTGACCGCAAGATTGATAAAGGTATTTGGACATGAAGGACAATGCACATGCATATACAACACCCATGAATGGATAGTATACATCATGTTGTTTCCGGTGGTATATGGCACATCACGTGGATCCTCATGGTTGAGGAGAAATAAATTTTTGAAGATGAGAAAGTGAATTGAAGAAGGAAGTACATGTAGGAAGACGATCAGAACTACTTCTTACATCACTTATCTACTTATTTATACTTTACAAAAGAGTCCTAAACATGGGTAAACCCATTGGCCGACATAACATACCCTTTACATAAACCATAAAACCCAAAATCCCACAAAAGGCGTGAGATCCCGCGCTCTCCGCTTTGCCTTGGCGCTCTGTCTTCGACCATCCTATCGAAGTTCCAAAAATGGTCAAACACGACCAACGTTTCCACAAAACTTGGTTGAGAGCCAACACACACTCTGGCTGTGCATAGATTATAGACAGCTCAATAACACAACCATAAAGAACAAGTACCCCTTACCAAGAATCGATGACTTTTTCGACCAATTAGGGGGTGCTTCCATTTTCTCAAAGATTGACTTGAGGTCTGGAAACCATCAAGTCTGAATTAAGGATGAAGACATCCAAAAAACAACCTTCAAGACAAGGTATGGTCACTATGAATTTGTGGTGGAGCCATTTAGACTAACCAATGACCCCGCCACTTTTATGTGCTTGATGAACAATGTACTTATCAAATTATTAGACAGATTTTTATTGGTTTTCATTGATGATATCTTAATCTACTCCAAGAACAGAGAAGAGCATGAAGAAAATATTAGACTTGTACTTCAAGTACTAAGAGAGCATCAATTCTACGTTAAGCTTAGCAAGTCTAACTTTTTCGAGAAGCAAGCACATTACTTGGGCCATGTTATTTATGAAGAAGGGGTGGCAATAGACCTTGACAAGATCAGATCTATGATGAATGGACTACCCCAAGGGATGTATCTGACATCATATATGGGCTTAGAAGGATATTATAGAAGGTTCATAAAAGTATTTACCAAGATTGGTTGTCTAATCACTGCCCTCCAAAAAAAGGGGGTTAAATTCACTTGGACATCAGAATGTGAAGAAAGATTTCAGGAACTAAAATACCTTTTGACCCATGCACTTGTGCTGAAGATTGCAGACCTTGATAATGACTTCCTCATGTGTATATATTCTTGCAAGGAAGGACTCAAAGGAGACCTTATGCAAGAGGGACATTTAATTTGCAATGACCAATTGAATGAGCATGAAATCAATTATGTGACCCATGTCTGCGAAGGTGAAATTAGTGGACATGCTAGTTCACGACCCGCAATAAACCAATGTTGTTGATCTTGTAGAGGTGGAGGATCAACGACCACGATTAGACAGAGTCGGGAGAGAATTTTTCAGATTGTGGAGATTGAGTTCTCTAATAAAGAGCGAGTACGTTGGATCCCCACAATCACTGTGAACTGTCGATCTATGAACGAATTGGTGTCGGTCGGATTTCAACTGTGAAAATATCMAAGAGGATGAAAGACAATGAGACCAAAGCGACGAGGTGCAGTGACGCCATCCATGGTAACGTGGATTTAATCAAGACGAACCACGTGCCACTTGGATTCATGCGCATCASATAAAATATAGCCCCTTTTGAACATGATACATGTCATCCCAGACGAGAGCATGTGTCACCCCTGACCCAGCTATGTGTCAACCCCTGGAACATGCATACCTCGCCCATGTGGTTGGTGAAATGACTGGGATTCTGGGAATCTAGGAATTCGGGACTCCGAAGGATTCGAGATGCTTTGAAAATCCTCGAAGTGTCTAAGTGGCAGAGTAGATCCTAGTTGTTGGCATAGTAAGGCATGTGGTAGTAGGTCATTGACTCTGGAGAAGAACACTCTAGAGGAACATGAGGAATGAAGTTCTGAAGTGCCGAAGTCTATCGGAACCATCTGTTGGAACGGTACGTGTGGCGCTCGATCTGTAACTTTACGTATGGATTACTTCAGAGGAAAAATGCGTTGGAGTGCTCGAAACTCCCAAATGTCGAAGCCCTAAAGTGGATGACAGTCGTTGATCATGAAGGGATGTGTGGTGCTTGATTTGTAACTCCAAGTACGAAGTACTTCAGAGGAAAAATGAGTGGTAGTGTTCGAAAATCCTGAACGTCAAAGTCCCAAAATGGATCACAGCCATCGATCAGGAAGGGATGTGTGGCGCTCGATATTTAACTCTCGGTATGGTGTACTTCAAAGGAAAAAGGCATTGGAGTGTTCAAAACTCCCGAATGTCTAAGTTTTGAAGTGGATCACAGTCGTCGATCATAGAGGGATGTGTGGCGCTCAATCTATAACTTCGGGTACAAAGTACTTCTGACGAAAAAAGGCATTGGAGTGTTCAAAACTATCGAACGTTGAAGTCATGAAGTGTATCACAACCGTCGATCAAGAAGGACACGTGGTGCTCAATCTGTAACTCTGGGTATGGAGTACCTCCGAGGAAAAAGGAGTTGGAGTGTTTGAAACTCCCGAACGCCGAAGTTCTGAAGTAGATCACAGTCATCGATCATGAGGGACGTGTGTCACTCAATCTATAACTCCGGGTACAGACTACTTCGAGGAGAAAATAATTTGGAGCGCTCGAAACTATTGAATGTCAAACTCCCAAAGTGAATCAGGGTCTTGGAAATCTCTGAGGACAGGCAGTGTTGGATTGTGAACTTCAAAGATTTGCCACTCCGAAGGATCCACATGGTGGTTTTCTTGGCGCTTGTTGTCTTGGCGTCTAGTCATAGCCCAGGGTCATATGCAAGTATAGAGGGATGTAAGAACCCAACAAACTTGGGAGAGGATATCGAGCTTTCGGAGCATGGAGACCATGGTTGGAAATCTCTTGAAGAGAAGAATGGAGTAGATATTTCGAACGGGGGTTTTAATTTTCTTGAGAAAAACGAAATTTTGACACCCACCATGGGTGTGTTACAAATACATATTGAGCTTGATATATGTGTAGAAGGATATAGCATATCCGTTGAGGGATACATGGATCAAATATTAGGTAGATCAACAAAAAAATCCCTAGAGATAATTGATAGAAGATAAGATAAAGACTATACTAGATCTAAACAAATTACAAATAATTGGAGTTGAAACATGAGTCGGTACCAAGGAATGATTCATGAGGAAGTGGTGCAAGTAGTGGATGGTAAATCAACAACCCATTTTTTCTATATATCCTACATTCAAGAAGTAATCTCCAAAAATATATAGTGAAACAATTTCATGTTAAACCAACTAGGAAAAGAATGATAAACGTGTCTTTGTCTTCTCCATTACACCATAGATCTACATTATATTCATTTTATTATTTGCATCACAAGATTTTTACATAGTGTAGCACTATCGTCTCTCTAATGTGGGCTACACTTATTATGGGTTATAATATCAAACCTCCCATGGAACACTACCATGATGAGGCATATTTTCCTTGATAACATGGATCACTATGAATCTATGAAGACCCTAAGACTAAGGGATCTTTGATACCATGTTAAATCATATAATGAGACATAAAACAAGAAGATTGGTGGAAAATTCTTAAATCATTATCAACAATATATTCATCAAATGATATCAACATATACTACATGATAGTAACCACCTCTAGATCTAGATATGATCTCACACTACAACTCATCAAGGATAAGGATGAAAAGTCATAAAGAGGTGATCTATGACTTTATGATTGTCTAGGGACACACGGGATACCAAGAATGTTTGAATGAAAAACATATATATGTAACTTTTGAAAAATAACATATATGTGTAACTTGTGAAAAATAAAGTGTTATATATTTTTTTCATTTCCCCCTTTTGTATGTTAATGTCATGACTTGTATGGAAAGAGAATGAGTAACTCCACACTTTATTGTTTTACATTCATATAAGACATTTATAAATATAAGGTTGCCTGACCTTTGGTTTCATCTTCCAAGATGTTCAAATGACTCTTCCTATTCACCTACAACTCTTTATATTTCTCCTCCATAATGTTTAAAATACTATTTTCAAAATACCATAATCATGGGGGCTAGGTATCCAACATTCCCCCACTTAATTTGAAGGGGTGTTTGTGAATCCAAGCATCATTTTGAATTTTTCATTTTTTTTTCTCTTCCAAGCACTTTGGTGAATATGACCCAATTCTCTCATTTGTGGAACAATGTCTCATGTGAATTTTCTTTTCCTCTACATGATATCAAATCAGATGGTACTTTGTGTTGACATGCTTGGTTCAATAATGGAATCTAGTATTCTTGGCCAACTTGATTGCAAAAGTATTTTCAACCATAAGAGGAGTAGAATTCACGTGTTTCTCCTACAAATATTCAAGTATTTTCCTAAGCCACACAATCTCCTTTGTTGTTTTGTAGTTCCCACATATTCTACCTATGTTGTGGAATCTTTTGGAATTGAATTTTTGTATGATCTAGAGGAGATAGTTGTTAATCCAAAACTCTTAAGACAACATAAACTTGACACTCAATTTTATTTATCCCCATCAAATTGTAAATCATAATAACTAATCAGGTTGAAGTCATCTACCTTAGAATACTTGAGTCCAAAGTATTTAGTTCCCTTAAAGTATTTTAAGACTCTTTTTGCAACAAACCAATGTTCTTCACAAGGTTTTTGTATGAACCTAGAAAGCATCCCAACAATGAATGAACTATCTATTATGGTGGTGGTAAGGTAGATAAGACTTRCYRAAAKCTATTTGTACATGGTTTCATCCTCAAATTCATTTCTTTCTTTTGATGTGAGTTTTAKATTATGTTCCATTGGAGTAGAGAGAGGGTTACACTAGGTCATGCCAAACTTGTTCAACAATTCTCCAATTCACTTCTTTTGAGAAATTAATATGTAATTTGGATTTCGAATCATTGCAATGCCTAAGTAGTAATGAAGATGTCCCAAATATGTCATCTCAAAGTCTTTCTTCAACTCTTTCTTTATGGATGCAATATTGCTTTCATTGTTCTCGGTTAATCATCTACAATTTTGTCAATTTTCTTGACAAAGAGTTGCATCATCCAAATTAAAGTTCTTGAAATTCAATTTCAAATGATGCTCAGTTAACTTTTGTAGTGGGGCAAAAGTCTTATCATAATCAATACCTTCTTTGTGCAAATCCTTTTGCTACAAGCCTAGATTTTTGCTTATCAAGTGAGCCATATAATGTGTTCTTGTTATTGAAGACCCACTTGCAACCAATTTGTTTGGCCCAAGTATGGGTAGAGAATGAATAACTCCACACTTGATTTATCTGCAAAATAAACTATGCCATCTACATTATTATTAAAAACTATGCCATCTACATTGTCATTAAAGTATTCAAAGAAATCTATGTAGCCATGCCTAACTCCAAGAAGCAATTGAAGTGTCATACGAATTTTCAATTACTCCAATATTGTAATGGGAAACAATATAATGAGGAGATTTGAGTTCTTTATATCTAATACATTTTCTTCTTTCTTATCTTTTCTTATTTATATTTGATATTATCTTTTMTTATTTATATTTGATATTCTCTCGAAGGATTTTGCATGTGTTTGTTTTGTATGACCCGTTCTTTCCATAATGGAAGATCAAATTTCTAAGAGTGATTATACCTTTGAAATCATTTCTTCAACGTCCTCTTTTATTTCTTTCATGGTGTCCACCAAAGAGAATTTTTCCAAATCCTAGGCATCAAATGTTTGAAAACACATTATTGACCTTAATGTAAGGGTTGTGGTATTGAACACAAGTTTTGAAGGTGCGCCTAAATTTGGTTATGAAGAGGTACCAAACTCTAAACATGAGATGGCAAATGTTGAGGTGGAAGAAGCGAGAAGTGAGGGAATAATTCTATCAACAAGATTCAGGGAGTAATTATATCCTCAAGATTCATCCATGTGATGACGAAATCCTTCCACACTTTGGACATATCACAAACAAATTTGGAGCACAATGGACAAGAAAATCAAAGATACTAGTGTATATCATTTAAGAAATGCATGTGAATAGAGTAACTACAAGACAACACATTAATGACCTTTGTAGAGTCTGTTAACGATATTTCTTGTAAGGGGGGTTAGAATGCAAAGTAATGGGTTAAAAACCCACTTGTCCTAAGTTTGGATGTAAATGTGCCCATGGTAAGCAGTGAACGGATCTAGACGGCGTGCATCCGTGCGGCCAAATCAACGACATATATGAGATTCTGGACCCCCCCCCCACCTTTCTACCTCTAAGCAGAGGGAGGGGGGGGGTCCGGAATCGGGAGCGCATATCTTCGACGACCCCGATCGTAGCGCCTAGATCAACTGAGATAAAGGCAATTCCAGACTCCCCCTTCCTTTCTACCTTTAAGCGGANCGACGGTCAAGATCAGCGTGCCCGGATCAACAGTGCTTGGACAATCCCATCCTTCTCAGTTATTCTGTGTTTAGCCAGCGTGAGCCCTTCCCTTGTCATGTCATCTTCTAGAACCACCTTTCCCCTGTTGCCATGTGTCATTTGTCCTCCTCCACTCTTTAATCCAGGAGGTCCTTTCCACATCTCATCGTCCACTCACCACCTGCCACGTGTCTCTTTCCCTCCATGACAGCCTCCCACTAAAATGTGTCCATCACATCTACTCTCCTGCCTCCTCCCCTTATCGCCTTTTGCCATGTGTCTCCCCTATAACCTCTCTCGCTCCCTCATCGCTTCTTACTCCACTCCCCGTTGTTCCGGCCCCATCACTCTATTCCCGTGCCCCATCTTCCGCGCTAGTCTCCACGCCTATTCTTTAAGCCAGTTAGTTATTCCAGGTGGCAGCGCGGGAGGCCCTCCACGTCCCGAAGGTGCCAAGTTGGTCGGGCCATTCTCAATCCCGATGAAGCAGTTATTGAAGCGGTTGGTGGTGGTTAGACATCGCCTCCGCCATAATGGGAAAGCACAACAATGAATTAAAGGCACGTCGATTCGCCGTTGGAACTGTCAAGGGTTAGATTGCATCTGACATAAGTTGCACGATCTTTCAGAGGTTGACTGTCAGAAGCCATGCAGACGCAAAGCTTTCAATGCAATGTCTTGATTCTGTTGTTGTTGTTGTTTTGAGTATATGAAGGCATTTTCGCCATTTTTGTATCTATCGATGGTAGAGCTAAGCTCCCGACTGTAAAGTTTCAGTAAACATTCTAGTTATCTGGGTCGTGTATCCGTGTTTGAGATTTCTTGTTTTATGACAAATAGTTCTCCTTTTCCATCTATGTTCTCATCTTATATCAGAGAGTTCGTGATCGAATGATTCACGTGGATTGTTGCAGTTATGTTATGATAAAGGATTTGTTGTGACATTATTGTATTCTCTGGTCTTCTGCGTTTGAATGTAAGAGGATCTTGCGTTCGAATGCTTTCTTCTCCAGTCTGTTACAAACTTGATGTTTATGATAGACCTTCGCACTTTTCTCATGCAAGTCTCCCCCCTACTCACCCTTACTACGACTCACTGTTTGAAGTTTATCTAAGACCTCACTCGCTCGTGCACGCCTGGCCTAGTTTCTGAGTTGAGACGATATTGTTCCGAGTTTTCTTCCATTTGATCACCCTTCTTTAAACATACCATGACATAAAAAACTGATGGGTGCTAGGCTCTGCTCCTACAAGCAATCCAAGAGTGACCTCCAGCTCTAACATTTCTGGCGTCGTTGCCTGGGACGAAGTTGAAGATTTTCCCTGGGCATAACGACAACGATTAACTGATTCTGAAGGTGCATCAGATATCAGAATTATCAAGATTGCTACTATGCACCTGGCAACTCCACTTTGGTGACTCCATTGTTTCCACTTTACTGTTTCAGTTGTGGCCATTGTTGGCACACCTGAAAGCTGACCCAGAAGAGCTTTCTCGAGAAGGTTTCAGCGGCTGCTTTCTCAGCCTGAGAAGTTTCCTGGGGTAACGACATGTTAAGATCTGGCCTTTGATGGTGAACAAGGACCAAACACGCTTGAAGTTGCGCATCTTTCACCTGGTGACTCCATGTTTCGAGGATCGATCGGCGACTCCACTGGTTTGATATGGAGAGAATCCTCACTCGCAGGTTTGCTCCTTTTAATTTTTCTGCTATTCCATGTTTTCCTAATGTGGTCCCCTCTCTGGATAAATGGGGTGATTATTTGCCCATCTTTAGAAGCTGTGAAGAGGACAACCCTGCTCAGCACCTCAGTGAGTTTTATGAACTCATGCATCAATGGGAGATACATCATGAGGATGTATTATTGAAAATGTTCATGTTCTCGTTAGCAAGAGATGCTCGTGAATGGTATCATTCTTTACCCCCTACTAGCATTTCTTCACTCATAGAATTCCATGCAGCTTTCACCGCTCACTGTCAGAAGTTGTATCCCTCTGAGTTGATTTTTCATAACTGTTGTGAGGGATACTACGACAAATGTATACAAGATAGAGCCGTATTTTATGAAGGCTGTGAGGATGATCCTGACGACTCGGATCAAAAATCATTCCTTTCTCCTCCACATT
>JASDQU010033326.1:3120-18843 GCA_032191745.1 Picea mariana | reverse complement strand
TTGGGAACCATAATGTGTTTTGTATGATACACTGATAATATTTATTATAGTGAGTTCATATAAACTCTCATATTTTTTATCTAATGCTTCAGTCAAAATCTGTAGCAGCCTGGAAATGACAACTTTGTCCTTTTTCACTTTTCCAGACTTACAAATAGTGGATTTTTCCTTGTTTGAGCAGATCCACACCAAATCCTTTTGAATTTTACCAAGATTCCAAAATGGTATCTCCACACCTTCATTTTGAGCTATCTATCAAAATTTCACCTATAACTGCACTCTGGGTTGATAGTTATGGTTTGCAGAAGTTTAGATTGTTTTCTCATTTTTATCCCTCTATGCTACATGTGTCTTTTCTTCCATCATGCACAATTTAAGGCACACATATTCCAATTCCGGTTTCATGGGTATCTTCTATGGTCCATGATATTTCCATATACTACTCATATGACCAAAAATGACTTCTAATTAAGGAGTTATGCCCTTCAGAAGTAAACTGACACCTAAATTATACCTCGTACTGTTTCAGATGTAACTTCCTCATACAATATATGGTTTGTGCTCTGAATGGATTATTGGAAAGATCTTGCCAAGTCCTTTAATTCAAGTAGAAAAGACTTTATGCATAAAAGGTACATAGATTTCTTGGGATTTAAACACCGTAAAAATGTTGTTTAGTCCCTCAAAATGCCTTTGCAAGTTGATGACCTTCAATATCTAGAAATTTTCTTAGAAAATGATTGATTTACTACTATAACAGTTTGTAAATACGACTCATCGATCTCAAAAACAAGTGTAATTCCAACTATCGATCCAATAAACTTGACCAAAATCACTAATGAATCTCAACTATTGATCACCAACTTGAAAGCAATTTGGATCGTCCATTCTCCACCATCCTAGCTCCATCGAAAATTATGTTTGGTGAACAAACCACCTTGCCAATTTCATTGACCTGATCATCGATGATCGACGATTTTCCTTAGTGAACTAAACTTGTAATACTTCACCAAATTTTTCAACCCAACCCTCGACGATTGACGATTTCTCTGGGTGACGTGGCACAAAATGTATACGTTGATGTGGTAACTTGGCTAGTGTGGCATGACACATGGATGTTGACGTGGCATGGCACATCATCCTCCTCTTTTCCCTTCATTGGAGATCAACAATTTATTTAGGATGAATGAAACACTTCGTTAATTTTTCCAACCCGACCATCGACAATTTCTTTTGGTGAACTAAATAAACTCATGAATTTCACCAAACTTTGAAACTTAGAAATTTTATACCAAAATCCAGCATGAATCTAGTTCATCGATCTCCAATTAAAAATGATCTTGATTGTATATCCACCATACTTTTCCCAAATCTAATGATGAGTCTCAATCATTGATCTGCTCCATTTTTCCAACCATGAAAATGAATCTAGACCATCGATCTACTACATTTTTCCAACTCCAAAAAACTTATAAGTTTTTGGTCATTCTAGAATGAATCTGGGTCGTTTATCTCAAAATCAAATGTGATATTGACCATCACTCCATCAAACTCTCCCAAGTTCTTCAACCACCATTAAAACATAATTTTTGACGTTCCAAGTCAAATTTAACTCTACAACCTCTAGATTGATTCCCTTGATCATCTCTTAGATGGTTCTAAGGGAAATTGCAACCTAAATTCTCTCAAAAATATGGGGATTTCACTCTGATTTCAAAAATTTCCCCAAATAAGTCACAAATCCAAAATATGTACAAGGAATGTGTCTAAATTCATGTTGGTCCTTGGCCCATTGTGTCTAGTGTTGAACCAAAAGCTTTAATACCAGATTGTACATACCCGTCTGTTAACACAAAAATTGAAACGCCCCATACATATAAAATAAGCCGAGGGAAAATAGGCCCATAACTTAACATGCATCTAAAAAAATATTTTAGAACATGAATGCAACTATTTAAGAAAAACAAAAAACACACAACATTCATTTAAAATAATTTACATAGCAGAATAACATAATAAACATCAAAGAATACTTATATGTTTATAAAATAACCAAATAGATATGTATGAAGGATGTTCCTCCTAGCCATAGGCATAACTATTCCAAATATCAATAGTAGGCCAACCCCAAGCTGAGGCTGCGAGTCCACAAGGAGATATGGCCCTCTTGGCTATCCACTCTCCACTTTTAACAACCCATAAACCTAGGTTCCAAACTCCAATAGCAGTTCCAATCCACCAACTCTCTTACCCACAATATGCACAACCTAAGGAATGTACGCCATTCTATACAATCATTCCCTTAGGTTGTACCATTCATTTATCAGAGATTCCAATGCACTTGATTATCTAGGAACCTCTCAGCTAGGGACTCCAGGAAATCTCAACTTCTCTAGGAGTTTTCAAGACAACCTTCCCACTGCTCTTGAGCTATATCCTCCACAGGAAATGCTTCATAGGAACACAACCCATTTTTACAGGCACACATGCAACATTTCTAGAATAAACACAACCAAACAATGGCATCCTTCAAGCACAATATATTTGGTTCTCTTCCCATCACTCAACTCCTCCCTTGCTTCCCCAAAATTCAAATGTAAAAAATATTTCCCGTTTTCCATACAAAATTCCTTCTTCTCCCTTTATTTCTTGACTCTCACTCTTCCCAAAATGATTATACTTTAGGTCCATGCTCCCAATAACTAGGGGATGTGACTTCTCACACCCACCCTNAGGAAATGCTTCATAGGAACACAACCCATTTTTACAGGCACACATGAAACATTTCTAGAATAAACACAACCAAACAATGGCATCCTTCAAGCACAATATATTTGGTTCTCTTCCCATCACTCAACTCCTCCCTTGCTTCCCCAAAATTCGAATGTAAAAAATATTTCCCGTTTTCCATACAAAATTCCTTCTTCTCCCTTTATTTCTTGACTCTCACTCTTCCCAAAATGATTATACTTTAGGTCCATGCTCCCAATAACTAGGGGATGTGACTTATCACACCCACCCTCTTACATGTATTCAATGGTTAAATGTCTAATAATTCAAAGGGACGATTATATGGTAATGGCACATTATCTCAATCAAATGACATGGATTTCCTTTGGATCCCCCCTTTATCCCTCTCTCTTGTGGAATGATAACCCCTCATAATTTATGTCCCTCTCATATCACAACTAGTGATTATTATTTTATTAATTATTTCCATGTACACAATATATAATTGAATCCCCAACCATATGAATCAATATGGGATTTTCACCCAATCATATCATCTCACAAACTTAAATCAGATTTATACAATTACAATATAATTTGTGTGGATTAAAATATGATATGTTACAATGGTTGAACCTAAGCATATGCCACTTGACTGAACCAGTGCGTGCGAATGTGAATAAATGACCCAAGCCAAAAAATCAATATTCTAAGTCCATCAACTAGAATCATCGACAAAACCAATATGATATGGTAGTGAATGATTCATCTAATAAAGAGAGAAATAAAAATAGATCAGGAGGGTCAAGGAGATATGATGTTTTTGTAAAAAAGACTAAAACATCTATGAACATTTTTATAAAACTGAATATACATATGGAGGTGGTCAGGAATAGGGAGGATAATCAAGGGTAGAATATCTTGAAGTATAACCCATTGACAGGGTCTTTGAGGATACCACCCTTAGGGTAAGAAATAATGTATACTCACCTTGTAAGACAGTGCTTGACAATGAAAGGGCCTCGCCAAAGTGTAGAAAACGTTTTGGGCTTAAGGCATCATGGGAAATATCATAGGCTAGGACAAGATCACCTTCATTAAATGAATGAGGGTGAACTTGGTGATTGAATGTGGATTTTGAGTGATTTTTGATGGATTTTTTTTTGTTATAATGATGATTGTCGATGAGGAATTGCTCGAGGGGAGTGTTTTCCAATAGYAGTTTGAATGCTATTCATAGGGTTAGTATTTCAMTCTCAATGGGTAATATTGATTCTGCACCATGAATGAGGTGGAAGGGGGTTAATCCTATAGTAGTTTTGACTACCATTTGGTATGCCCAAAGTGATCAGAAACGAATTCCATGCCAATTGGTTTTATGCTTACTAGYTAGCCACTACAACATGGTTTTAAGGACTTTGTTGACARCCTAAACYTGGCCATTGGACTATGGGTAGTGTGGGGAGACAAACTTGTGGGTGAATCCAAGAATGGAGGATAGATCCTGAAAAAATTAATTCTCAAAATGTTTTTTGTGGTCTAAGATTAAATGTTGGGGGATACTAAAGTGAGTGATGACATGTTTGAAGAAGAAGTGAGYGGCCATGTTTTTCGTGCTTCTGAAAGTGTGCATGGATTCATTCCATTTGGTGAATTCACCAATGAACATGATTATGTACTTGTGGCCATTGTTGGATGGGGGATTGCACATCATAAAGTCGATGCCCCACTTACAAAAGGGAGCAACAATGATGACTAGGTGTGAGGGAGTTGGTGGACTTCATGATTTGTGTGTAAATACTTGGGATTTTGTACACTGCTTGACTACCTGAATACAGTCATGTAATAGAGTATGAAAAAAATAACCTACACAAATGACCTTTAAGGTGGTGAACATTCTAGATAGGTTCTCGTTGCAAGTCTCACTATGGAAATAATTAAGGAACCTTTCAGCTTCTTCAAGGGAGAGGCATTGATGTGGGATGGTGTTCACTCCCTATCATAGAACATATCCAATGAGGAGATATCGAGGGTTCTGGTGATAGATGCACTGAAAATTATCTCATGTGATATGTGGATTGAACACTTTTTATGAGAAGGTAGGTGAGGATATCATCGTACTCGGGGTCATCAGATGAGAGAAAAAAAAGTTGTTCATCATGGAAGTTTTAATTAACTAGTTGGTCCATGATGTTGAATGGTAAATCAGTGATGAACTCGGTGAGAATGAGTTTCTTATTACTTTTTGGAGTATTGAAATCTATATCAAATTCTTGGATAATTACGATTCACTGGTGGAATTCCCCATTGATTTGTCACCATATAAGTAAGTATTGCTTAAGATTGGAGTTTGCAATGAATTTTGTTGTTCATATTAATAGAAATGGTGAAACTTTTGGATTTCACAAACCAAGGCAAGGGCCAACTTATCCTCATGGTTGTAATTTAGGGTCATGGAATACAAAGGCCATTGCCTACTATAAGGTGGATCTAACAATTTGTAGGGAAAAAGGCATGATGCATTATGCAAAAGCTCCCCATGGTGTGGTGAAAGTAGTTTCATATTGGTTTGTGTGATAGATATGGATTTTATTATACCATGAGAATCAATTACTTGATTGATGAAGGGAATTAGGATGTTGTCTTTGGGACAATATTGGTTTAAGTCCCTAAAGTTCGTAAAAACATGAATGGTGCCCTATTTTTTGTTGATAGGGACAAGGTTAGAGACCCAAGATGTGTAGATGATGGGATAGATGAAATAAACTTTGTGAATATTATTGATTTTTTCTTTAATGGTCATTACTTTGGATGGGTGAAGAGGTTGTTGATTTTGAAAAATGGGTGCAACGTTAGGCCATGTGTCAATACACTATTCAACAATGGTAGGATCAAGAATAGGAATTCATGCATATTACCAAGAAAAGATGTTGTAAACTTATTGGAATAGAGCCTTATATGAAAGGACTTCCTCCAAGGAGCATGCATCTCTGAGGATAATGTATTCAATGAAACCTAGTTTGAATTTCCACTTTGATGGTTGGGGAAATGTTGGCCATGTTTCCTTCTTCAAAAGAATTGGGGGAAGGTATCAGGTTTTTGAACCAATATGTGTGCCCAAGAGGAAGGAATTATTTTTTTTCAACCACACAAATTTCAGATGTTTTGGTAGGTTGAAAATCATGCTCGAAGAGGAAGAATGATTGATGGTGTATTTCATCCCAAGAGTAGTCTGGTGCTATCATTGCCACTAAAATGTATTTATCGAAATGAAATATATTCATAGGTGAAAGGAGGGACATCTAAGAGGCATGAATGGGTTGTATCAACTTTATGATGATATACATATCACGTGGGAATGACATATTATAAGCTTCCAAGGAACTGGTAGATGCCAAGATTGCACAAACATAGTGGGATTATGACCCTATGGTGTTTGTAAACCTACCTGAATATGGAAGGAAATAATATACACTAAAATATGATGATTATATGATAGAAGGTACCAAACCTATGGATGAAGAAACATGGAATATGTGGACATAGTCGCGTGTGTCATGGGTTCTAATAGGAGGGAGGATTTCTTTCCATGAGCTTACTAAAGAATTAGGTGGGGAAAAAGGGGATGTCTCTTTCCATCATTGTAACAACGAGTTTGTAGGGGAAAAAGGTGGTGTTTCTTGCTCCTGCGAAGGATATTTTGGAAGACCTGGGGCTTGGATACACTATTAGGGGATCCTGTTGCATGGAGATATTCTCAAAGATGTTGAATAATAGTATGCAACAAGTTCAGTATTCAATGATTAGTGGACACATGTGGGTATAATGAGATAATTTCCTACATAATTCACATGGGAAAACATTTTACACATTCATTGAGGTGGAAACATAGTAAATATTAGAGAGACTAGACTCGGTGATTGATGTTGATTGTGGTGTCAACTAGTTGGGTACTAGAATAATTTTTTGATGGAATGCAACCAATGTGTCTCAAAAGTGTGGCAGGTCAAGACAATAACTTTTTGATGGAATGCAACCAATGTGTCTCAAAAGTGCTAGAATAATTTTTTGATGGAATGCAACCAATGTGTCTCAAAAGTGTGGCAGGTCAAGACAATAACTTTTTGATGGAATGCAACCAATGTGTCTCAAAAGTGTGGGAGTTCATGACAATGATGGGTGTAGTTTCCATATGTTAAACATATATCACAAAGATAATGTGTATGCAATTTTTAATTGCACATGGTGGTGGACTCCTTTGTAAGTACTAGATATGTCCCTACAAGTGGGGTGAGCAATAGTGGCATTTCCTTGGGTAGATGGATCAGATTTTTTTATTATAGAACAATGGGGAAAAAGTTCATCAAGTGACCTAGTGCTTCATAGAGTGTGCATGGAGAAGGAACTTGAGGTGTTGTCTAATTATTTCCTCCATACTTCTTGTTTTTTCCTTGAGTAGTTGTATTCTTTCTCTGAACTACGTGAATAGGTTGTGGAAATAATGGGGTGCCTCGGGTCTACCCTAGTTATAAAATTGTTTGAGGTGGAAATGTAGGTACTGGTACCATACATAGGGGGTCAAGATATCATTAAAATATTTCTAACACCATGTTTCGAAGCATGAGTGTGGATTCTACCTAGTAATAAATAACTCTTAGTGGTGGGTAAAAGAATGAGATCTAGGATATGGGTGAGGAATGGCCTATGAATACGTGGGTTGGTTGTTCATGGATGGTGTCTTATGGATAGGTGACAAATAAGTTGGTTTTTCCATGATGAAGGTGATGGTTCATACTTGATAAAATTATGAGGGTGTACCAAATGGTGGTTCACCCTAGTTGTGCCAAGGAGTGAGGATTCTTTGAAGATCCTTGGACCCATTTCCAAGAAGGATGGAAACTTAGGTTGTGCCCCAACAAGGGGAATAAATATATCCAAGTTTATGTTTGGATGCAGTTCATAGTGTGTCAAATGGTTGATTGTAATTCATTTCACATTGTGAATAAATATCACGGTGTGAAACATAGACGAAGTGACTACCTTCATTATGTACATGTATCTATGTCCAAAGAGAATGTGTTAGTCCAAGGGGACATCGATGACCTTGATAGAAATCAAGATCATTTTTCTTGCTAGATCTATGGGGAAATTTTGAAATAAAACCTCAAGCTGAGATGGTCAACAATCATATTCCCAAAGGGTGATAGTAGAAGGGGTCAACTCTAGGGACCCGAAATTATGCTAGAAACTTTTCAACATAATGCATGTAGATGCTCCCTCATCTATAATGCATCTATGAATAGTGATATTTTGAATTGTGACCAATATTTAGAAAGCTACAAAGGAAGGGAGTTCAGGTTTTGAGTTGTCTAAATCAAATGTAATGAGATGTGAGTCGGAAGGGTTGACTACCCCTAATGATGATAGCATATATTTTATTTGAGAAGGATAGTTTGGAAAAACCTCAAGTGTGGATATGGCTATAGGGGACTAATACAAGTCATCTACAATGTTATAGCTATGAACTTCCCTTGTGTCAGGGTTGTGAACGGTATGTCGTGGAGGCTCCTTTAGTACTCTCAAAGTAGGGTCACCACTAGAACATGGGATCATCAAGGGTGATATAGATTATATTGAAAATGAATCAATATCCAAAAAAAGAATAGTAGAAAACATAGAAATATAGTGAAACCCAACTTCTATTAATGAATAAAATAACTTAATACTATAGAACACAAACTAGATAGAATGGTGGTAGCTTATCTCTAAAGAGAAAGATATGTCGGCTATGCTCATTTGAAAAATGATGATTACAAAGATGAATAAATCCATAAACATCAAAAACCTAACCATGGAAGATGAAAACTGAAAGTATTGTGAGATCCAAGGCGGTTAGTTGATACGTCAACTACCTAGGGGAAAAACGTTTGCATACGATGTCCATTTGTGGTGCACAATAGCTCATTGGAAACAACTGTCTGAGGATTACAAATTTTGGCTGGGGCTAGGGCATGCCATGGTAACCCTTATCTCCCCCAAATGTCCATAAGAAAATGTTTAGGGCCTCAAAATAGCCCTAGAAGTTTGGGACCTAAAAAACTTCCAAGAAGATAAAGAACCATTGAGTCCATGGAATAAGTGGGAAGCCACTGATATCCACTTGGATTATTCCTCCCCCATTAGGAATCAATGTTCTCCATTGCATAAATTTACCTCATCATATGGGGAAACATCTGTTGAATTTGGATATTAGTGATCCACTTGCCTCGTTGAAGAAGTTTCCCTTCTTTAGCGACCCAATAGAGTTGTGTGTTCTATTGACGAGTTCCTTTCATCTATGTATCCTTGATTCGATCAACTATATCCTTCTCAAGGAATTTAGGGTTTATTTATATAGGGTTCAAGTTCTCAACTACCTCTTAAGTGTCCAATAGAGGTGGAAAATATGGGTGAAGGACCTCCACATTAAAGACTGGATGCAAGCCAACGAATGGGGGAATACTTAATTCAAAATCATTCCCACCTACAACCTTGGTGATGGTGTAAGTCCCATATAAAAGTGGGTGAATATTGTGATGGGGTCCTGCAAGGTTCTCTTTCTTCAAATGCAACCATACCTTATCAACAACCTAAAACTTGTGTGGAACCCGATGTTGGTCATGTCATTGCTTGTACTTGGCATTGGATTTCTGCAAGATGTCATGGACTTGTTGGTGGATGTTCTAAATCCTTTCAAAAATTGTGGCTTCTTCATCAACTTCAATTTGAGTGTGGGTAGGTTCTTCTTGTGTGGATGGAACATGCATAGCTATGTCAATTGGGGCCAATGGTTGGAACCCAAAGCACACCTGAAAAGGGTTGTGGCCATTAGAGCTATGAAGGGCTCGATTGTAGCTATGATACACATAAGGAAGGCTATCATCCCATGTGTGGAGATGTTTGGAGTTGTAAATGCTCAGGATATGCATAATCATCCCATCTATCCATCAGTTTGGGGGTGAAAGGTAGCTAATTTGGTAAAGTTAGTGTTCATCAATGACCACAGATTAGACAAAAATGCATTGAAAAACATAATATTATGATGTAAAATAATAGTCCCTAGTAGCCCAAAATAAACCCAAACATGCTGAAAGAAGAGATTATTAGTGGCCTTGGTTGTGATACTCTTCTTGTAGGGTGTCAAAACTTCCATCTTAGGTAATTTATCAATGAACACGAAGACACAACCATTACTATGCTTGGTTGAAGGTAGACCAGACATGTTATCCATGAATATGAACTCCCAAGACCTATCAGGAGTAGGAAGAGGGGTGTATAGACCCTATTTCTTAATGGTGGGTTTGGCAATGTCATAGACACTGCATGATCTAATATACTTGCTAACATGTTGGAGAAGGTTCAACCAATTTATTTTTTTTGCAGTGCTACCACTATTGTTTCCACACCAAAGTGTCCTTCCACCTAATTGTAATGAGATTCCAAAATCATATTTTCATGCTTGCTTGAAGGAAAATAGAGATGTCATATATGGAATAGTAGTCCATATTGAAGATAAAATTCTGCAACTGGTGTGCCTACACCTAATTTTTGATATGTGGAAAAAAAGTGAGGGTCACTACCATATAAATGATACCACCTTGAGGTCTCATGTCTGCAAGATTTGAGAAACATGGTTAGTGATACAACTAGATGTTGATTGAGGCAGTCAAAAAATCAATTGGTTCTACCCCTCTTGTACTTGATGTTCAAGTGGAATTGTTCCAGGTATGTTGACCACTTCTAGTGGAAATCACTCTATAACTTTCCTTGTGTTTGCATAAATTGAATAGGCTTGTGATCAATGTGGATGATCATTTCCCTACCCAGAATGTAGTGCTTCCATTGTTGGCATGCCTGAACAATGGAGTACATCTATTTTTCATAGGTCGGATACATGTGAACAACATCAAATAGTGTTTCACTATTGTAGGAAACCAGATGTCCCCACTGAGTGAGGAAGACACCAATATCATAGTTAGAGACACATGTCTCGATCTCAAACAATTGTTGCATATTTGGAAATGTAAGGATTGGTGCAGAAAAAAGGTTGTGTTTCATATCTTGGAATGCTTTCTGTTATGATTTAGACTAGGAAAAGTAGGATTTATCTCCCCCCTTGGTCACTTGACTTGAGGGAAAATATTTATGACAGAAACCCAACACGGATCTGTAGTAGAAGTTTGCAAGGCCCAATAAAATACTGAGCTCTGTTAGAGTCATTGGACCTAGTTAATTGCGAATGAATTGGATCTTGCCCAGGTCCACATGCACCCTATGTTCATCCATGATGTATCCTAAGTATTGGATTCTCTGCATTTCAAATGTGCATTTATCTAGGTTGGCATATAACTTGTGTTTTCGTAGGGAGCTCAAGGACATAATGAATGTGTTGCAAGTTATTTACCTAGGTCTGAATGAATATCAGGATGTCATCCAAATATACCACCAAAAATGAGTTTTTAAACGACCACAAGATATCATCCATCATCCTCATGAACTCCATTGGAGCATTAGTTAAGCCAAAAAGACATGAACAACCATTCAAAGAGGCCTTCTTTAGATTTGAAGGTTGTCATCCATACATCGGTTGGTTCTATAGGAACATGGTGATAGCCCAAATTCAGATAAGTCTGGTTGAAGAACTTGGCACCCTTGAGCTATTCAAGAATATTTTCAATCTAGGGGATTGGTAATCGATTCTTGATAGTCATTTTATTTAGGGCTCTATAATCAATACAGAGCCACCACTTTCCATCCTTATTTTGCACCAACACAATTGGGTTCCCACAAGGTGAGTATCTTAGTTGAATGAGGCCCTCATAGATGAGTTCATGAATTTTATGCTTCATATCTTCATTCTACAAAAGGGAGTGTATAAATATTGTAGGATTGGGAAAGATAGAACCATGTATAGAATCAATGGAATGTTTGACGTGACAGTGCAGAGACACCCCTATAGGTTAGGTGAAGTGGTCTTTGTATTCCTCTACAATATTTTCCACCTTTTTTTGTTGTGTAGACAAGCCCTATGTTGAAGCTATGTTAGTTGTAGTGACCTTTCATTCCCCTTTTGACTGAACCATGAAGAGGAAAAACTTCACAGTCTGTGTGATTAATTTTCGACATTGTTTTGTTTAGATCAATGAAATTTTAGTTGTTGGAAATACCTTAGGTACCCTATAGGGATAACCCCCCAAAGTGATAATGATGTTATAGAGTCAGGAATCATAAAAAACATGACATTTCCACATATAAGGTTGTCCTAAAAGAAAATCACAAAATTCGAGTGGGGAAACATGACAAAGTACCTCATCTTTGAAGGGATCGATGACATAGGACAGGTGACACTGCTCACTTAAACTAAGGTCTTGAATGTGGCTCAACCAACTAATGATGTATGTTTGGGGTTTTGGCATCATTTGAAACTTCAAAATCTGTATGACATTTATTGAGATTAGGTTCTTCTATATCCCATTGTCAAAAATGAAATGCAGTGGGGTTCCCTTCACCCACATCTTTGAATGGAAGAGGCACTCCCCTTCCTTGAGCTCATTTGACTTGTCTAGTTGGATATTTTTTGTTGTGATGGTAGCACTAGGATCCACATCAATGATCCCCTTTCCCTTATTATACTCCAAATTAGAGTCTAAGTCAGGGTCCGACTCTTTTTCTTAAAGCTCGACCAACAATGACTATTTTGAGCGACATTCATTAGTGTTGTTCCCAGGTATTTTGTGGAACTCACACCATTTTCTAGTGTCCTTCTTTGTCTTCCTATTACCCTTTTTTTTGTGGATTGGATTAGCTATATTAAGATTATCCTTCCTTTTTCTACCCATTTTTCTATGAGCTAGGTACATCTTTTCCATACTCTTTTTGTTGCAGATTTATAGACCCAAACTCCCACTTATTTCATTGCATAAATTTATTCTCGATTTTGACAACATATCAATAAGTGGCTCCCAGTGAGAACATGTCCAAGAAATATATTTATGTTTGCATGTACTTGTGTATACTATTGCGGTACTTCATAACATAGTGTAATTCAGAGTCTTTGATACCCAAATTTGAGCATAACGTATGGAAGATGTTATTGTAATCCAACACTTTTTGGTCTCTTTCCTGACATAGATTCATCCATCTCATGTACTGGTTCTCAAAGTTTCTCACAAGGTAGAAATCCTCCTTGAGGGTATCAACAAAGTCCACCCAAGTGGGTCATATCTTGAATGCCACAAAATTTTCTTTGTTATGTCTCTCTCAGTAACATTCCCACCAATCTTAGACATGGGGGAGGGATTTAAGGAGAGCGAAGATGATATTTTTAGTATTGGAAAACTTTTGAATAGAGTAATACTCTTCTAATAGATTTATACATTTCTCCAAAGCATCTGCACCTATCTAGCCTTCAAATAAGGTGATATCAAATTTAACTTGTACGTTGAAGGGTGTTACACCTCTGAAATGGATTCTTGTTGAAGGTGCATTGTCTGTCATCGATAGTCATTGAAGGATATTAGAGAAGTTTCCCATCATCTGATTTTTATATCGCATGAGGGATTCCTCAAGAATTTTTTTGAAAGGATCTCCTACTCCATCATATATCTTTTCTTATTCCATGGGAGGTTGCTTGGGTTGGCAAGAGCAATCGTCCCCAAGTGAAACTAGCTCAAGACCCAACTCTCTACACCCTAACCTTGTTGGGAACATGCAATGAGAAATAACAAGGAGAAGACTGCTTTGATATCATTGATCTAGATTATATTGAGAACAAAATGATATACAAAAAATAATATAGTAGAGAACATGGAAATAAAGTGAAACCCAGTTTCTATTAATAAAAAATAACAGAATATTGTAGAACACAAACTGGCTAGAATGGTGGTAGTTTATCTGTGAAGAGAAAGAGATGTCGGCTACGATGATTCACAAAAACATGATTAAAAAGAGGCCACAAAGAGACTTTTATCATGAAACCTAAAATGAAAAGAGGAAAAAAACCCTAACCCTAGAAGATGAAGCACCAAAAGTATTATGGGCCCCAAGGTGGATAGTTGATACGTTAAATTCCCGAGGGTGGAAATTTTGCATACGATCTCTGTTTGGGGCACACAATATCTCACTAGAAATAACTATCCAAGGATTACAAATTTTGGCTATGACCAAGGTGTGCCACACCCTAACCCCCCGAATGTCCAAAAGACACTATTTATGGCCTCAAAATGGACCTGAAAGTTTGAGACCCAAAAAAACCATAGAAAAACTACCAAGAAGATAGAGAACCATTGAGTTAGTGGAAGAAGTGGGAAGCCACTGATATATACCTGGATCAAAGGGTGAATTGGTTGGAGATTGGGTGGAATTTAATGTTCTCAGAGGGAATATGTCATACCATATTGAAAATTTTGAGTTTGCAGATGGATATATGTGAAAATCATAAGAATTCTACAAGAAACATAATTACGAGGCTAAGCTTGACTTGGGTTTGGGTATTGTCTTGTTGGTTTGGCAAAGGACCCAATCTCTTGTTTGTAGAAAAAACTCCTTATTTGGGAAAGGGGTTGTGTAACATGGCTAGTTGTGGAGGTTGAGGGAAATTATATTGGGAAAGTGAAATACCCTAAGGGGTAGGGGATCCTTCGGTAGCCATATATTACTTCATCCATTTAAATATTGAAATTTTGGGAAAATGGTGAGTATATTGTCTGAACTCACCACATAATGCACACGGGAATTTTGTTCAAAGGTTTTATTTATTTACCTATCTTTGATGGTTATTTTTTATTACCAGTTTTTTGGTTATGATTAACAGTATTATCATTTCCCTCGGTTTGGGTATTTTGGCTCTATGGATTAACCCTGTGTCCTTCATTGGCATTTGGTTTATGCTTTCCCTTCTTCTTAGGATTATTCTTATGGGTGGCAGGGTGGATCATTTTCAATTGTTCAAATGCTTAAACCTATTGTATTGGTGAAGGTTGGACAGATTTTACACTGACATGTTGTTGGGCCTATAGTGACATAGAATTGGGTGTCAGAGGACCATGGAATGGATAATATGGATTCCCCTATAATGGAATCTCGTACTAGTTGTATAATTTTTATGTCCCTCCACAACAAATTGGATTGCATGAAGGCCCATGCATATGAAAGGGATTCAACATACTTGGAGATGGTAGGGAGTTACTAGGACATGCTAGGTTGTTCCCCACCTCTAGTGAAGGAGGGGGGATTGGTAGTGGGATACCAGATGCATAGGGTATGCCCATAGTAGTATAATAGTAGGGGGATCCTCCGTAAGGTTTACCATAGTGAATGGTACAATAAAGGGGTGATTTCCCACCATATGGGTTGAAATGGGTCATAAACCCAATCAACCCATCAACAAAATGGGATGTTCCACGCTTCTCCTGAGCAAATGGATGAAGTTAAGGGTTGTTAGGGAGTACCATGTATAGGTATATAGATTAGGAGTAAATCAATTCAAAGAATTGGGTTACGGTAATGGCCTATTCTTCACTTTGAGGCATGGTGCTGGTGACATATTTTTCGATGAGAGGAAAAAGATATTTGAGGAACCAATCTAGAAGAAGTTCATTGATAACCTCAATCTTAAACAAGCTTCTCTATCGATGCCAATCATGGATATGATCCACGATATGTGCGGAAATGTTTTAGTATAAATATATAATTAAGGATTTCGAGACCAATTTCATGGAGAATTGGTAGTTGAAATAAGGTTAAAAATTATTTTTCTAATGATGCAAATGTCACATGGGAACCTTCTTTCTCATCTATGTACCAGTTTTTGGAGGGACAGATTAATTTTCTTTGAAAATGTCTCGACTGGATGGAATCATCGATGATGTTGTTGGATGAGCACCAAAGATTAAATGTCATGAAATTATTTTTCAAATCCTCACCTAGGTTCCCTTGAAATTTGTGGATATCTAA
>JASDQU010033324.1:7707-20215 GCA_032191745.1 Picea mariana | reverse complement strand
AGTATATTAGCTGGGTGCACTGCTCCCTTGTCTGCATGTTGAAAACAATACATCTGTTAAAACTTTTCTACCCAAATATATATATATATATATATATATATATATATATATTAAAAAACTTAAAAAACAAAAACTAGACAAGCTATGGCCCAGTATCTTACCTGACACATCCCAGTCTTCCCTCGCAGGCAAAATCAAATCCACGCTCTCGTGGAAATCTACCTCAGCATAAGGGAAGTCCTCTATCCATAGATACTGTCGTCTCAGCCAGGCAAAGAAATCGCCAGTGAAATGGAACTCTAACTCCGATACTAGCCTTGGATATAAACTAGTCCACCTCTCCATCCTTGGTTCATCCACTGGTCGCACCGCCAGTGCTATCTGAGGTTGCATCTGGGGGATGTGCTCTAGAAAAAATGATACCAAAAATGAGCCATAACCAAACTACTTCTGTCTTGTCCTGCACCGTGAAATCTGTTCCTTCACATTTCGAAGGAACCCTGCACTCCAGTTGAATAGTGTTGGTTCCAAACATTGAACACCGTAATCCACCTGCGACCTTGATGCCAGATGCGCTCTAGTACTGCCCGTCACACTCATGATGGAAAACAATATAGACTGGAGGGGTATCTCTCGAATGTCCTTGATAGGGATTCTACCCCCTACCAGCCTTGCTCCTGGGATATAGTGGCATGCCAGATACACGTCCACTTGTTCAGGTAACGCCCTCTGCCTAGAGAAAGATATGGGGACCCCTCTTTTCGAGAGGCCAGTCAAAAAATACACGTCTTCTAACTCAATGGTTAAAAGCTATGTGCCAATTCGGAATCCTTTCTATGCAACATCCCATAGGCCAATCATATGCTCGAGCAATAAAATCTCTTTCTTCATTTTTTGCAACTTGAAGAATTTGAGAAAGCCACAAGCTCGCAACGCGGCCCATGTGTGGGGACTCCACAAGGAAGCTAAGTCATCCATCTCATGTTCTCTTTCTTTCCACTCGATCATGGTCGCCGAAGTTACCTACAAAGCAAAAAAATAAAGAAATTCATTATTTCCACGTTTTGGCAATTTTGGCAATCTTTAAAAGAGATTTAAAACATGAAATAAGATGCCGACATCATTTAAAAAGTGATCACACCCTCTTTTACAATCACCACGCCCTTCCCTAGCCATTTAACATTCATCAAACAATAATAAAAATGTTTAAAAACATCAAAACGATTTTGTGGCTGCGTGGGCATATGGGAATATTTTATCATGGATTCATTGCCAAACAATGACCTATCTAATTGACTATTGAGGTGTTGGCATCTTAGCCACCCTTTTCTAGAACGTTTTTGCAAAAAGAATCCCATTTTTCCATTGATTTTCAAAGAGGTCGATTTGGTTCTATTTGGGGAAACTTAGGGCTTAATATTTTAAAATAAATGATGCTATTAAAATGAATGTGAAACCATGTGTTTGAAAGAAGAAGAGATGGACATCTACCTGGTCCAAACGGCAAGCGAAACGGTGAATCGTAGCTCCGGCAGCGAACAAAACAAGATCCACTTCAAAATGAGAATCTCCACTACTCCAAAATCCTTGTGCAAAATGAAATGGTAAATGGAATTTTCATTGTATTGTTATTTATAAATTTTTCTTTTTACAAGGTATAGTCATTTTTGGGTTTCTCTAATAACATAATGGCTTCACTAAACCCCTGGTTTGTAGTTCTGACCTCGCAGGTTTTCTGGCAGTTCTGGAGGATGATTTACCTTGTCACACTTATGAGCATAGTCTTAGTTCGTTCTCGAGCTCAATAATTTGAGAACGAAACCGGGTAAACTTTTATCTATTTTTTAGACCCATACGGATACATGAATGCACGAAAAAGGAACCCCCCTGGAGTCTCCTTTAAACCCTTTTCAGACTCTCTAAATATGAAAAGATTGTCGAGTGACCTTGCTTCCTTTCACACTCATTAAAAGGTCAGAAAGGGCATCTTTCGAGCGATAGTTTATCTCTTTTTCGGTCTCGTTAGACTACTGTATGAAAAAGGAATTGAGAGAGTTCTCTTTTAAGTGTTTTTCCAAACTCTATAATCCCGAAAAACCTTCGAGTTTTCTGTCTTTGGGCTCGTTAAAGCACACATCGACAGGCCCATATGGGACCGATCCCTTACTTCTTCCAGTTTGTTAAACAAAGGAAGAGGAACTTACCAAAGGTGAGTTATATCGAGCATGTGTTATCCTCCTTGACCTCATTAAACCAAAAAGAGGTACTCGTCTATCTAGATGGGGAGAAATTTGAAAGGAGCAGGCCAAGCAGTCTCTTGAGAACATCATCCAACAATTCTTAGAGTCGCCCTTGAACATGACACTTTGTCATTTGCATATATCATAATCCATTGAACCTCTGCATTGAGCCAATCCTTTGAGTCCCTTTCACTCCTTTGGGTCACCCAACGCAAGTCACAGTATCCACCGCATATTTTTGATCCATGTCATGTTTTGCTGTTGTGCCTCAGTGTTCAAGGGAAGTATCCACCTCTAGAGTCAGCCATCCCAAATATCTTGTCTCAATACCCGTGTCAGTCCATGTCCATTTGATCCACCAATCACATCTCTATGTCTGTTTCATGTCGTTGATGGGGGATACATCAAGGCCCTCCCTCGACAAGTCTATTCCCGTCGACTTCAACACATTATCCGGGAATCCGACTTAGAAACCAATTGGTACTTTGGGACCTGCATGCCTCAATGGAAGACCTCCTCACACTCGACAGTAGGTTTACATCACTGACCTCTGATCGAATGATTCCACAGATGTTCAACCTCAGCTCATCTATTCACATTCACTGGAATGTACTAGGGTACCTTGGGAATCATTGACATTAATGGTGATCTCCCTCGCACTTGTTAACGGTTTACATCATTGACCGGTCATCAAGTGGTTTCTTCCATGTTCGACATCAAGACATCTATTCATGTGGTTAGAATCGTACCACATTTGGATTGGTAAGAAGACCCTGGGTTGAGTAACCACTTTGATATATGCTTTTCCCAGGCTGTGAAGGAGTTTCTATTGGACAAAGAAAACATACACTGTTACATATATCCACTTTGTATTGGTCATGGCTATGTCTTGTCATCTCGTAGATCCACTGTGTATTGTTCATGGATATGATCAGTCCGAGTCATCAGAGTATAGAACCACATTGTATCTTCGGTGGCTATACCTTCTTATCAATACAATTATGGATCCGCAGTGTATTTTATGGCGGCCATATCTTCCAAGTCTTGATCACCCAAGGATAGGTATGCCTGCCTTGGGTTTTGAAATATGTCATGATATTTGTTGGATGTTTGTGTGCAGCTTCCGTCAGGTTCTCCGATTCTATACCNGCATGTTCCTCTCAATTGTCGTAAGTGTCACATCTTCCTTACAACTTTCACAAGTGTCGCAAGTTGTTCACAAGTGTCGCAAATGTTGTTCAAGAATACTGTCATAAAAACGACACTAAGGAGGCACTTAAAACATCTCATGCACTTGATTTGGAGAGGAGGAATTGATTAACTGAAGTCAAGGAAATCTTAACACCTGAGAAGATATCTTAAACACAAGTTCTGAGGGTGAGCACTTCCCTACATCAGTCTTAGGAGCGCTAGCGCTCCCCTATAAGGCCTTAGGGAGCATTATAACGCTTGTTTGCCCCTCTGAAGGAGTGCTATCCACTTTTGGAGAGCTGGTGCTTCCCTTAAGCTTCCTAGGGAGCGCTACAACACTTTGATGCCCCTTTTGAGGGAGCGCCGCCTAATCTGAGGTAGTAGTTGGCCCGTTGAGGAGAATAAGGGGAGGATCTTTCAAGATTAGAAGGTAGTTTCATTCGAATTCTTGGTTCCATCAGGGGATCCCTGATCCAAGGAGGAAGTTCCTCAACTTGTTCTAAAGATAACTCAAGAGGTTAATCTCCTCTTAACCTATATAAGCAAGCTCTATGATGGTGAAAAGGGGGAAGAATTGCTAGCATGAAACCTATGATCTCATACGAAACACATAGTCATCCAAAGGAGAGTGATCAGTGAAGCTACTGTCATCTAGGTTGTGGATCTTTCGAGCAAGGGTTAGACGAAGGGGACTTGACGAAGTTGTCGCATTCGCATCTATGATTGTAAGTATTGTTGTCGTTATTCTCATCAATATGACACGCTTGGCCTGTTTCTTTCTATTTTGTGTCTGATGTTACATGAACTTATCATTGATAGATAGATCTGTTTTCAAGCTAATATCAATAGAGTAGGAAGTGGTTGTATCTTTTTTGTCTACAGGACTCAGCGAGGAGAAAAGGATTGGAGATCAACTTGGACCGTGCAGGGACAAATGTCGATAAAGAGGTATTTCTGTTCTCCTTCCTTCTCACGTGTTAGTTTGTATAGATTTGAAAGGAATTCAGTGTCCACGTTAAACATTTTCTGTCTTAGAGTTAAGGTCAATCTCTTTGAGGCAATCTACCTGCCTGCAGGGAGATTTTCCTACAACAACTTTCAGAACCAATGGTGACCGAGTTAACATCAAATCTTGGGTTACGGCAAGAACATTCATCACCCTACTACCCCAAAGAAAATGGGCAGGTGGAATCTATAAACAAAACTCTTAAGTCTATTTGACAACGAACTATCAACTTAGCCAAGTCAAATTGGCATTTGATGTTATACTTGGCATTATGGGCTTACCGAACATCTGTTAAGACTGCAACCAGATTTTCACCTTTTCAACTCATTTACATGTTGGAGGCAGTCTTTCCCATCGAATGTCAGATCCCGTCTCTAAAGTTGGCAGTACAATTATTGCTCGACACTTCTCCACTTGAAGAATAGTTAGTATACCTTGAGCATCTCAATGAGCACCGTCGTGATGCGGCCCTAGCCAACGAGGCTCACAAACATAAGGTCAAGTGTCAGTATGATAGGTTCGTTCATCCTCAGGTTTTCTCTAAAGGCGACCTTGTCCTGGTTTACGACCATGATAAGGACCCCCTCGGGGTAGGAAAATTCAAACCCATCTGGTTCGAACCTTTCATCATAAAAGAGGTTTTAAAAAGGGGCGCTTATCGTCTGGTTGATTTTGATAGGAATGCTTTGGTGGAGCCTAGAAATGGGCTCTACCTCAAGAAGTATTACTCATAGGCAGGTCACTGTGGGTAAATTTTTGTAATATATGTATAGTCTTTGTACTATTACTTTTTAGTTTCTTTTAGTATTATGGCCGTGTCGTTGATACTATCTTTCATCACTGTTCAGATGTCAAGTGATTCTGAGGTGTTCGTTGGGTATGCAGACGGTGCTAGTCGGCACACTCAGAGGGTTGCCTCCGCAACTTGGGTGATATTTACACCTCAAGGCCAGTTATTATCTTCCGGAGGGATATGCTTAGGTGACACCACAAATAATGTTGCAGAGTATAGCACAGTTATTGAGTTACTTCATGATGCTTTGTCATTGGGTACCTCTCATCTCTGGGTCTATCTCGACGTCAACTGGTTGTGTCTTATTTAAATAGAGTGTACCAGGTTCATGATCCAACCTTACACCGACGATTCCTTAGGGTACATCTCTTGGAATGAAACTTTGATTATATTACATATTTTCATGTTCCTAGGAGGTTAAATCAAGTTACAGATACTCTAGCTAATCAAATTTTAGATTGGCATATTGCACATATATGAAAGAACATTGACATAAGCATGTAAATACATTTTTTCAAACATGATCCATAAGACACAAAAGACCAAAAAACCATATATAATATCATAAAGTAACCAAATTACATAGACGGACGCAAGCGTCTCAAAAAATAGGACCAATAACGAGTCACAGGGCTTATGCCCTCAAAAAATATATACAAGTAGTGCTCGTGGCACATCAAAATGTCTAGCTAAAGCCAGGGCCTGTGGGCCCTGTTATACTGGTCCACAACATTGGCTAAACATCGAAACAACCGGACCCACATCCGTGGTACCCCCACTACATGAGGCTGCATAGATGGTGGCAGGTACTCAATCTCTTCCATCGGGACCATGCGAGTGAATGCAGTGAAGTTACACTCAACCTATCTCAATACCCTCTCAGCCTCCCCAGCTGGAAGATCTCATGCTATTGTTGGTCCCCCGATGGTGGCAGGTGCGGCCCCTAGCTGAGGATGACACATGTTCCTTGCATAGTCAGTGGGTCACACTGGTCCCACGTCTACACACAATGGACACATATTCGTCAAATACTCGGGCATAACAAAAAAAAATGATATATATAACAAAACAATATAAAAATTACCTATACAACAAAAAAAACTACAAAGGTGGAGACTTAACCATCTCCCCTTGCACCTCACCAAGAGGTACTGGTATCTTCGGGTCTCTCGAAAAATCAATCCCGACATAGGGGTAGTCCTCTATAACCGAGATCTATCATGACAGCCATGCAAAAAAGTCATCATCGAAGGACTCATTGGTCCTTCCACCGCCCTGTCACGGCAGTAGTACTGCCCATCTACACACAGCAGGAAGAGAGGCCTGGTGTCCTCGTACTACTACTCGAGGACTAAAACTCGGAACTCTCTCAAAAAAGGATGAACACATAATGGTCCCGAACCCGATGTTCCTATGTGTCCAGAAACGAAAATCTGTCAATTGCCTCTTCATGCACTCAAGCAAAGTGGTACTCCAATCAAAAACTTGTGCATTCAATCACTGGACAACACATTTCATCTGTGCATGGGACGCCTGATGTAGAGCTGTAGAACCAATAATTCACCCAATAAGCAATACTATCGCCTGTAGCGATAGGTTAGTGATATTGCTTATGGGAACCTGCATGCTCAAGTGGTCTATATCAATTGAACAATATAGGCCTATCAATTCTGCTATGTTATGTGGCCCCGCAGGAAAAGTCCGAAAATTGACTGGTTCCCCTCTCCTAGAGAGGCTAGTCAAAAGGTAAATGTCCTTGACCATGGGCACTAGTGATTTCCCCTCTAACATGAATGCCTATACATCCGGATGCCAGTATTCAACCAAGGAATTTATTATCCTAGGTTGTGCCCACATGAAAGGACATAGAAAAAACTTGAGTAACCCACACTGCATCAAAGTAGCCACAGCATTGGGGTCTTCCTCGACCAACTCATTTACCTCCTCATGCTTTCATTCTCTCCAATGGACATACATCCTTCAAAAAAAAAAGGTTCAGGAGAGTTAAATCCTTGCTTTTTGTGTCTTTATCAGTTAATAAGGGGGCCCACGTGTGTTGTATTGGCGACAGTCATGTGTACACACGGTCTGTCCTGAGACAGCCCGCGTGGACTTAGGGTCGACCTTTTAAAGGTCGATGCCCCCCTAAAAAATGAAACCCAATACATAATTAAAGACATAAAAGGAAAGATAAGGGATTTTTTACTTACTTGGTCTAGACAGAAGTTCGTTTCATCCACTGTAGCTCTCGGAATCACCACTTTAATCAAAGGGGGTCTTTTGGCTCCAGAGTCAATTTCCAAATCAACAATGGTGATAGTGATTTGCCAGCTTCTATTTATAGACTTTTTGGCCTCTTTTTGTCACTTTTTTGGCCTCTCTTATCATTTCATTTATACCAAAAATCATTTAGAGTGATTCAACATTTATTCAGGAGGGATTTGATCGGGTATTGGGACAATTTGTTTTTTTGACTTTTGAGTATTTTTTGAGAGTCCGTGGAAATTTTTTACTACGATCAACTTGAACATATAGGTTAGGTTTCTACCCTGATTTTTGTATCTCGTTGTCTTTTTTCTTTTCCATAGGATCGATCCCATCAAGTTGTTACACAGAACCATCATCTCTTCTTTAGAAGTGTCGCAACTTGGTTGTAGAGATTACCGAAACATGGATGCCCTAGGTAGATCCTGGTTGCATTATGGTATTCATGATATCCCTAAAACACTGTAGGCTCGGGAGTCCTTGTAGTTTTTCCTGAATATAAGTTTGAGCCTCATTTGCATGATTCTTCCTCACTCTTGACCTCACCCTCAGGACTCCCAAAAAATAACGGGTCTTGTTTTAATCCCTTTTCAGACCCTTTAAACATGAAAAGATTACCGAGCGATCTTGTGGCCCTTCACACTCGTTAAACTGAAATTTGAAGTCACGTATATCCAGTAGTAGTTTACCCCTTTTTTGGTCTGGATGGTCAACTGTACGAACAAAGGTATACTCTATGGAACTTCATCTCTATAGAAGAGTACTCGCAGGTATAATTTTATCCCTTTTTTGGGCCTGAGGGACTAAACTTATGAAGAAGGAACCCCCACAGAGTCCATAGTTAAGCTCTTTTCAGACTCCCTAAAATTGAAAAGATTGCCAAGTGACATTATTCTTTCACACTCATTAAATTGGTCCAGAAGAACATTCCTAACAGAGTCCATAGTTAAGATTTTTTTAGACTCCTTAAAAATGAAAAAATAGCCGAGTGATCTTGTCCTTGTCACACTCGTTAAAATGGTTTTTGAATAGACATCTTGTCGATGCTGGTTTACCCCTTTTTTTAACCGACTAGACTATCTTCGAAAAAGGTACCCTAATGGAGTCTCCTTTTTTGGTTTTTTCAGACTCTCTAAATTTGAAAAATCACTAAGCATACCTTCTCTAGGCTCGTTAAACTTACATTGAAGGACATTACCATTATGTCTTTTGTTAACCACGTTTGCATCCCTTATACGCCAGCCTTGTAACAGTTTTCTTCTATGTCTTAACACCTTTGGCCCCTGGAGGATTTTGCCCGCGTATCATTCTACTAGAACATCAGTCTTGTCCTTGTGCCTTGAACTTGTATGTTTGCAATACTCATTCCTCCATTGTAGCGTAACATTCCTTTATTCTTTTCCCCCGAACTATTGAAAAAGAAAGAAAAAAAATCAAATATACCCCAAAAAGAGGAAGGGAAAAGTGTTTTCTTTATTGGCAACATAATGAGTCGCCCTTGGATAAAGAACATATGTTCGGTTGTTCATAGAACTATGGGATGTAGTACAACCTTAGGAAGTTGTTCTCACTACATAGATTTGTGTCCTACACTTTTTGGTTATCCTTCCAAACATATGGAGAGTTTGTGTGCCTCCTACTTTGTAGACTTATGATTAAAGCCATACTACCTAAGTCTCATCATTTGTTGTGCTATTGTCCAAGGGAATTTTTTCACCAAGCCTGATTCGACCCCTCTACAATTTGTCTCTTGCCCTGATGCCCGACCATCCTAAATGTCCAATCAAATCCTTATTCGAAATCAATGAATCCTTCAGTCTGATCATCAAGATTATCTAGTCCATGACCGACGAGCCATCGAAGACCTCTGGGTAGTGCAGTCGTACACTCATATTACACTCCACCCAAGTTTTAAATATTTTGAAGTTGTTTCTTGAGCTCTGAAGATCTCATCTCCAACCATCAGGCCATATCAGCTTCTAGAAGATGGATACTGTATATGTATATCTTTTCGATTTCGAGATGTAGCTCCGCTATGTATTGTTTACGGCTACTCTTTATATAGTTATATGGCATGGATCTACAGTGTATTTGATTGGTAGCCATGATTTTGTTTTATTCCGAGCATGGGTATGCCCGTCTCAGTGAGACATTTGTTATTTTTGCAGATGACACCTCCCAGTTCTTGATCCTTGGGCTCAATCGTTTGGCACATCAATAAATATTGGTAATGTATTTCAACCATCATATTCCCTTCTGACCTCACACATTAGGGGGCATCTGTCGTAACCCTAAATTGCACCATACATTCTTACTTGGCATCAGGCCATCTCAAATCCCTTCTTTGTTAAATCACTGCTGAACAAATCTTTAAAAATCCTCTTTTATAAGGGCCCACACACCTTACTCCATTACTGCACGCATGTACATGCTAGCTGACCTCAAATAGCTCGCGTGGACGAACAAAAGCATAAAAAAAGGAAATTTTCCGACGTAACACATAGCTCTAGGTGAGTTAACTAAAACTCCCGGCCATGCATGGCCGAGGGTTCATCCAAATACCTATCTTCTTCTAACCTATAAAAAAAGGGCTAGGGGTCCCATTTGGAGGAGGAAAAAATATAACAAAGAAACTATGCCCATTTGCATATTCCATTGTCCCAACCCTTTAGCCATCCTTATGCCAGAAAAGAGACAAAGAAAAGAAGTTGGAGGACAGTTGAAGAGGATCCCAAGATCAGGTTCACGGAGAGGTGGTCATTCTCGAATTTTTGTAAGTTGACTCATTCAAAGTAATAAAGAAAATTCTTTTCTTGTCCCAATTCATGAGTTATTCACAATTTTTTAATTACATGTTTGAATTTCTAAACTGTTAGTCTATAGGTAAGATGCATGTGTAGTTGTTGCTTGTCTTATATGCAGGTCAACATTGGAAAGGAGAATTGCGAACAAGTGGTCAAGTGCGACAAGGGATCGACATCAAACACCTAGAACGAGGTAGGTTGATCTAGCCATGTTTTACTGAAAATAAATAGGATTTAAGTCTGGGGACAAAGGTAGAAAGTAGATTTTCTCTTGGTCATATCTGCATGCAAAGCATAACCCTATTTGCTAGTCCGTAAGGATATTTCCCTCACAACACCACCGATGAACAAATATATGTCCACTTCAGGTAGCTCCTTAGGTTCCCATCATTGCACTAGATGTTTATACCTCAAGGGAAACTCAATGTCACCTATGCTCTCAGCATCATAATTACACGGCCCTCCGTTGGAAATAAAAATTGCATGCGGGTACGAAATCTTTTCCTTACCTTTTCCAACCTAGTTGATCTAGAACTGATAGATCTAGTACAACTCGTCTCACTTTCAACCTCTCTGACTATATCTTGATCATCACTCAAGGAAGATAGATCCGACATATACCTATTTGGTGGTACCCACACTCATTAAAAAAAGAAGATAAGTTATCGTGCCAATATACATTTTTGGTACCAACACAGTTCCATATAGTTGCATAAAGTTGAAATGACAACACCGATCCGTCATATAGTTGCATAAAGTTGAAATTGCCACACCTAGTTGCATATAGTTGCAATATAGTTGCATATAGTTGCATAAGTTGCATAAGTTGTAATATAGTTGCATATAGTCCCATAAGTTGAAATATAGTTGCATAAGTTGCAATAAAGTTGCGTAAAGTTGCATAAGTTGCAATATAGTAGCATAAGTTGCATAGTTGCATATAGTTGCATATTTTCATATAGTTGCATACGAAATTGTTGCAATATACTTGCATATAGTTGCAATATACTTGCATATAGTTGCATACGTTGCATATAGTTGCATATAGTTGCATATAGTTGCATAAGTTGCAATATAGTTGCATAACTTGCATATAGTTGCATAAGTTGCAATATAGTACCAACATAGTTGCATATAGTTGCATTTAGTTGCATAAAGTTGAAATTTCCACACCTGTCCGTCATATAGTTGCATATAGTTGCATAGTTGCATAGTTGCATCAGTTGCATATAGTTGCATATAGTTGCATAGTTGCATAAGTTGCATATAGTGGGAGAGGACCCCTGGATTGGTTGTGGGGATAATTTTGGTCTTCCACTGCATATGATACAACTCCTGAGACAAATATTATACCTTAATCTCAACCAAGTTCTGAATATCTCTTTGATTTCAAGATGGGGACAAGAATGGAAGCATGCAAGGGAGATTACTTTTAGAGATGACGCAAGATTCCCTTAACGACAACCCACCTCCACCAGGACCTTCTTCGTCTCACAGGCCCGAAAGAGTCAAAGAACTCTTCCAACTCCTCTTGGGAGTTCACTTTACCCACAGTAGCTCCTCGACAATCTCCCTTTTGCGAATCGGGAAATTAGAACTCGCATGTTCGCGAGTTCGACGCTCACAATCTCAGCCCTTCAATCCCCGAGCCCCGATCTCCGATGGTCAAAGGTCAACAGCTCAGGATTTCTCTACTCGCGATGTCAACGTCTTGATTTTCTAAACTCCGAGTCCCGAGGTGCCGAACCCCCGAGACTGCGTGACCTGTATTTCACTAACCTTCAGGGCCCCATGCTGCCACGTCGCCTCGGGACTTTGCGGATCGCAAATCCATGATGCAACTTTTCCCTGTTGCCAGAAACCCCGAACGCTGACTCCATGGGATTTCGTGCCACCTGTCCCCACTCTGATTGACGGTCCCCGTTGAATCGGGAAATCGCTACTCACAATTTCAGAGGATAAACTCTTACCTTGCCAATTGCCGAACGCCGATATGTGATGGCATGCTTCTTTGCGCACCTACGAGTTAACTCCCTCACAACTCCTCTTGGATCTAACGGTCGATGGGAACTCGTGATTCTTCACAGCGGTTTCAAGTCATCGATTCTCTTCCTCTTGAAGAGTCCTTCGCTCCGAAGCTTTTCCTGCTCAAACTTCTCCTGGTCCTTTTTCCCAGAAATCACAAGGGACTATTCCTCCTAAGCTTCAC